>VMDR010005298.1:0-52680 GCA_007922815.1 Macrotus californicus | reverse complement strand
GGAGAGTCATCACTCAAACAGAAAGAACTTTCTGCCCTAGCTGGTGTGGCTCAGTGGATTGAGCATCGGCCCTGTGACCTGAAGGGTCACCAGTTTGATTCCCAGTCAGGGCACATGCCTGGGTTGCAAGTCAGGTCCCCATTAGGGGGCCTCTGAGAGGCAACCATACAGTGATGTTTCTCTCCCTCTCTTTCTCCCTCCCTTCCCCTCTCTGTAAAAATAAATAAATAAAATCTTTAAAAATAAATAAATAAGATTCTTAAAAAAAAAAGAAAGAGATTTTCTAACTTTAAAATACTTTTTGTACCTAATGAAGTGTTTTTTATAGCATCTAATCAAAGAGGAGACTTATAAAAGGGACTTAATGAAAAGGGTTCCAGGCTGCAGAAAGACTTTTTGGAGAAAAGCACATTGCATGCATGTTCCATTATCCTTGGCTTTGCAAAGGGCACCACATGATAAAAGGGAGTAGAAACTCTGAGAACTGATTGAAACTGGTTGACATATAAACATAATTTTAAAAAAAGAGAGAGAGACTTCCGGCCAAGATGGAGGTGTAGGTAGACACACTGTGTCTCCTTGCATAACCAAAAGAAGGACAACAACAAATTTAAAAACAAAATCAACCAGAACTGACAGAAAATTGAACTGTATGGAAGTCCAACAACCAAGAAGTTAAAGAAACACTTATCCAGACCAGTAGGAGGTGCGGAGACAGGCAGCCGGGTGGAGAGGACTTGCAGCACGGCAGCGGCTGGCAGACCAGGCTAGGCAAGGCAGCAGCTGGCAGACCGGGTGGGAAGGGGGCAGCTGGCAGATTGGGTGGTCCCACACCCATGTGCGGATAAGCCGGGAAGAACTGGGGAGCAAGACAGACCAGGCAACCCAGAGTTCCAGCTCTGGGAAATAAAGCCTCAAAGCCTCTGATTGAAAACACCTGTGAGGGTTGAGGCAGCTGCAGCAGGAGAATCTCCCAGCCTCACAGGAGAGCTCACTGGAGAGACCCACAGGGTCCTAGAATGTACATAAACCCACCCACCCAGGAATCAGCACCAGAAGGGCCCAATTTACTTGTGGGTAGTGGGGGAAGTGACTGAAAATGGGAGAGTGCAAAGTGAGTGGCATTGTTTCCTCTTGGACCCTCCTCCACAAATAGCATCACAACAGAGTTGCTCCACCCTGGTGAACACCTAAGGCTCTGCCCCTTATATGTAACAGGCACGATGAGACAAAAACAATGGCCCAAATGAAAGAACAGATCAAAGCTCCAGAAAAAATACAACTAAGCGACAAAAAGATAGCCAACCTATCAGATGCACAGTTCAAAACACTGGTAATCAGGATGCTCACAGAATTGGCTGAATATGGTAGTAAAAATTAGATGGCCAAATGAAGGCTATGCTAAGTGAAATAAAGGAAAATGTACAGGGAACCAACAGTGATGGGAAGAAAACTGGGACTCAAATCAATGGTGTGGACCAGAGGAAGAAAGAAACATTCAACCAGAACACAATGAAGAAACAAGAATTCAAAAAAATGAGGAGAGGCTTAGAAACCTCCAGGACATCTTTAAACATTCCAACGTCCAAATCATAGGGGCGCCAGAAGGAGAAAAGGAACAGAAAGGAATTGAAAACTTATTTGAACAAATAATGAAGGAGAACTTCCCCAATCTGGTAAAGGAAATAGACTTCCAGGGAGTCCAGGAAGCTCAGAGAGTCCCAAAGAAGTTGGACCCAAGGAGGAACACACCAAGGCACATCCTAATTACATTATTCAGGATGAAAGATAAAGAGAGAATCTTAAAAGCAGCAGAAAAGAAGACAGTAACCTACAAAGGAGTGCCCATCAGACTGTCAGCTGATTTCTCAAAAAAAACCTTGCAGGCAAAAAGGGGCTGTCAAGAAGTATTCCAAGTCATGAATGGCAAGGTCCTACATCCAAGATTACTCTATCCAGCCAAGCTATCATTTAGAATGGAAGGGCAGATAAAGTGCTTCCCGGATAAGGTCAAGTTCAAGGAGTTCATCATCACCAAGCCCTTATTATATGAAATGTTAAGGGGACTTATTTAAGAAAAAGAAGATAAAAAATATGAATAGTAAAATGACAACAAACTCACAGTTATTAGCGACCAAACCTAAAACAAAAACTAAGCTAACAACTAAAATAGGAAGAGAATCACAGAAATGGAGATCACATGGAGGGTTATCATCAGGGGAGCGGGTGGGGAGAGAGGGAGAAAAGGTACAGGGAATGAGAAGCATAAATGGCAGGTAGAAGATAGACAGGGGGAGGTTAAGAATAGTATAGGAAATGTAGAAGCCAAAGAACCTATATATATGACCCATGGACATGAACTAAAGAGAGGAAATGCTGGTGGGAGGGGGTATGCAGGGCAGAGGAGAATAAAGGGGGGAAAATGGGACAACTGTAATAGCATAATCAATAAAATATATTTAAAAAATAAATAGGAGAAGTGCAAAAAATTTTAAAAAAGAAATAGAGAGAGATTTTACTGACCTGGTTGGTGTAGCTCAGTGGATTGAGTGCCAGCCTGTGAATCAAAGGATCACTGGTTCAATTTTTAGTCAGGGCACATGCCTGGGTTGTGGGCCAGTCCCAGGTTGGGGGTGCACAAGAGGCAACAAAACATTGATGTTTTTCTCCCTCCCATCCCCTCTCCCTAAAAATAAATAAATAAAATCTCAAAGATTTTATCTCATGGCGTGTACCCTGACCAAGAATCTCAAAGATTTTATTTATTTATTTTTAGGGAGAGGGGAAGGGAGGGAGAATGAGAGGGAGAGAATCATCAGTGTGTTAGAAAAACATTGATTGGTTGCTTCTCACACACGCCCCACTCAGGACCCAGGCATGTGCCCTGAGAGGGAATCAACCAGTGACCTTGACCTTTTTTGCTTTGCAGGACAATGCTCAACCAAATGAGTCATGCTGGCCAGGGCAAACCACAGTCTCTTGAATGACTCCCAGAGATTAAGGTCAGCCAATTTTAGCCTCATAAACTTTCCCAGGTGAGGGGAGGCCCCACCTTCAAGACCTGCATCTTTTTGAAACTTTGAAAAGATCTGAGTAACAAAAAGCTTCACAGATCATACATGGAAGAGAAGCAGGTATTTAAATACTGCAGAAGTAGCTCCTGTCTTTCCATTCTGCTCACATAGCATTAATTGATAATCTCCTGTACTCTCTGCATCTCCTTTGATCCACTCATTGTTTGTGAACAATGACTCACAGAAGTCTGAATGGTAAGGGTAGAGATCTGGACTCTGATGACAGAGCAGCAGCTGGGAGGAAGGACAGAGAGGATGCACACAGGGAAGTGAGAGGACGGGCTTTCCACCCAGTTGGGCAGAGGACACCTGGGTTCCCTGTCCCTTTTAACTCTTCCTTGATTTCTTTAAAAAGCCTAGGTGGAGGGTGGGGGAAGAGCAAAGAAAAAATAAACAAAAGAGGGTGCAATTTTAGATTGGATGGTCAGGGTAAGCATCACTGATGTGATATTTGAGCAAGAAAATGAAAAATGTCCTGGTTATTAATATTATTAACATCCTGGGGAAAAGCTTATTACATGTTTGTTAAATTAATGATTACTACTCATTCACAACAGCCTGGGAAACTTCTCTCCCTCTCCCTCTCTCTCCACACCAACAAGTTCCATCAGCTTCCTGTTCACATACAGAATCCACGCGGTCTCACCTTCCTCTCTCTGGTTTGTTAACCAGAGCCTTCTACCCAGGTTACCTGCTTCTAAATGTGTCCCCTCTAAACTATTCTTCACATAGCAGCCACAGGGATTCACCTGAAGCCTAAGTCAGATTAGGTATCTCTCTACTCAAAACCCTTGAATGGCTTCTCATTTTACTCTAATTAAAACTAAAAAACTATTAAAATGATCTAGAAGTCCCTATAAGATCATCCTTGCCTGGACACCCTTTGTGGCCTCATCTCCTACCCCCACCCCTTGCTCAATCTGTTGGCTTCCTTGCTGTTCCTGGAACACATCAAACATATTCCCACCTCAGGACCTTTGCACATGCTGTTTACTTTGCTCTGGGGCTCCCTTGCAGAATCATATGGTTCTGTCCCTCACGTCCTTAAGGTCTTTGCTCAAATGCCACTTTATTAGATGGGCTTTTCTGACCACCTTATTTAAAATAGACAACTACCCTTTCCATACCCCAACACTTCCAGTCCTCCTGGTCTACTATATTTTTCTTCACAGCACCTTCCACGAGTTATCATTTTATATATTTATTTGTTCATTTTCTGCATCACACAAAAAATACACGTATTCTAGAATATAGGCTCCATGAAGCCAAGCATATTGTTTGTTTTGTCTGCTGTCTTTTATGCTGCCAATTTCAAAAACACTTTCTAGCACATAGTAATTACCATAAATAGCAATTTGAATAAATAATTCAAATTAAAGTGAAATATTATTACAACTAAAAATGCATGCCTATAAGAATAAATCAGTGATGATAATAGCCATGCTGAACTGCTGGGTTATAGGGTAATTTTTTAATTCTCTTTTCTGAATTTATTTTAAGGCGGTTGTATTACTTCTGCACATTTTTAAAAATTACTATTATCTGCACATTGTAATTAGACACCCTAATGCTAAGTCAAATGTTTCCTTAAAAGGTTTTCCAAATCTGCTTAATAGATCTTACTCGAAGTGATACAAATGCACAGTGAGCAGATATATCTTAATCCCAGGAAATTTTAGTGGCCTTCTGACTGCAATTCCCCATAAATGAACCACATTTTTCAAATAAACTTTATTTTAGAGTCCTTTCTGATTTACAGAAACATTGTAAAGATAGCACAGAGTTCCGATATAATCCACACCCAGTTTCCCGTTAAGAACATTTTATATTCATCTGCCACATTTATTATAACCAAGGAACCGATATTGATACACGATTATGCACTAAAATCAACACTTTCTTTAGATTTCCTTAGTTTTACCCAATGTCCTTTTTGGTTGTTGTTCCAGGACCCCATCCGGGATGTCACAACACATTGAGTTGTCCTGCCTCCTTAGGCTCCTCTCAGCTGTGACAGTTTCACAGACTTTCCCGGTTTCTGATGACCTGCAAAGTTTTGAGGGACATTTTATGGAATGTCCTTCTGCTGGGATTTGTCAGATATGTTTCCTATAACAAGACTGGGTTTATGGGGTTTGAGGGAAGACTATGACGGAGAATGCCATTCTCAACACACAGCATCAAGGGTAAATGCCATCGACTTGTCACTACTGGTGTTAACTTTGATCACCTGGTCAAGGTAGTCTTTGCTCTGAGTTATTTTTCTTTAGCAATAAAGAAATAATTTCTCTAGAATAAGCAATTTGTTTGGCTAGGTTTTATTATTTTTTAAACATTTTTAAGACACGTACCACGTACCAGGCACTGTTTGAAGCTTAGTATACGTCAACTCATTTTAACTACACAGCAACCTTAGGAAGTAGGTAACACTCTCCCATGTTACAAAAGAGAAAACTGAGGCACAGCAAGGTTAAGGACCTTGTCCAGCACTGGGTAGCTAGTCAGTGGCACAGGTCTTCTGGAAGCAGAGCGCTTGTTCTGAACTGCTAGCTCATACCCGAGGAGAGAAAATTTATCGCCCTAAATGGAGCACATTAATTATTTTAAAAGTTTTCATCTTTGCACTCTATGGCAGAGATCTAGCTCCTAAAGTAACCACTTAATGGATATGTCTCCCCCTGGATAGTCAATTCCACCTCCAGCCAACCCAGCGCTCTGAAGCTCCATCCACTGCGGGCACACTTCACTGTGCACAGAGGTGGAACATTCGGGTCCTTACAGAATGAAGCCCAGCCCAGCTAGCATGGCATGCCAGGCCTCCCTGGGCAGCGTCTTGCACGCTGCATGCTCTCTCTGAAGCAGGTCACCCACCATGCCCTCAACATATCTGCTTTCCTTGCTGCTGCTGCTTTGAGTGTCTTTCTCTCTGTATGTTTTCTTAAATTCACTGACCATGAGTCTGCAGAAACTTCCTGCAGCGGAAATAAGTTCTCTCTCCTCTTTCTTCCCACCAGATCTGGTCCCTAGACCACAGACTTGCCTCATTCTGCCTCCAAGTTTTGTACACGTTTTTAATATCCTCTCTTAAACTTTTGGTTTCTGGAGGCCCAGATAACTTACCTTGCAGCAGTAATGCCTTCCGGCTTAGGACCTCAATAAATGTCGAATTTAATCAGGCCAGTTCAGATTTGAAAATGTCAACTGTTTGACTGACTCATTTACTTCTTGCTTCTGAGTGGCATTATCTGCCTATACATCTATTCTTCCAATATTACCAATGAGATTTCACTTTGCCCTCCTGTTTTATACAGGGCTTTATTGCAGCTGACAGATCAGTAAAGCATGGTTAGATTCATAGGTCCGGCTTCCTCCTGGTCTTTCTCACTGAGGGGCTCTCTGTATCTCTATCTTTAAAATAATGAAAGAGCTGGACCACTCTGTTCCTGATGGCTGTGTCACCTTGGGCTGGTTACACAACCCCTCTGGGCTTCTCTCACAGGGTGTCTGTGAGTATTATTAAGATCAGGAGTAGAAACCCCTGACATAAATAGTAATGAGTATTAACAGGGATTGGGACTCTCTGTATATGTTATGTATACAACTTGTTCAATCCTCATTACAGACTTACGTGCTAACTGCCCGTCCCCATTTTACAGTTTGGTAAACTGAGGCACAAGGAAGTTGAGTAGCACATCTAATGCTACATGCAGTGTGAGCAGCAGACCTAGCATTTGGACCCAGGATGGTCAATACTAAAACTAAAACATTCTCTCTTTAGATGGTAAATAGAGAGAATGTAGATAAGAGATGACCCAAGGCCATTGCTGTCTCCCATTTACTTGGGTTCTGAGAAAGAAAACAAATTCAACAAATACTGCGTGTCTAATATATTTAAGGCCTGAGCTGGATTCTTGCAAAGTCAGCACAAATTGTGAGTGAATACTGACTTCTTTGTTTGTGACTTAAGATCTCTTTCAACTCAGCTTTCCCCACAGTGAAAACCAGTTTCTACATGAGTGACGACGCGTCACTACTGACTACTGCAGGGGACACTGAGCACTGGGCCTTCCAGTCCACTACAGCAGATACCTGGGTCATGCAAACTCATGCTCTTTGCTGCACTGATGGAAACCCCACATGACACCTTTATGAGTCCAAAAATGAGTGACTGGTCCTAGGATATAAACAGAGTAAATTCCAGCCTTGTTAACCAAATTCTAGCAATTCTTCATGACTCCATAAACAAGATGTATTATGGACAAAGACTACCTGGACTTCTCAAACATGGCGCTGTGGCACTGAAGGTATTGTGAGCTACAGAAAAAATGCTGGTAGCTCCCAAATTTGGTAATGCCATCTTTGCTTGCACCAGCTAAGAGCTGGGAGGCATTTCTGCTTTTGGTTTCACTTGAAACAAATCTGTGACATAGGGGTAGATCTGTGATCCTCAACCAGGAGTGATTTTTGTCCCCAGAAGACACTTTTGATTGTTACCAGTAGGGAAGGTAGCTGCTAACATCAAGTGGGTAGAGACCAGGGATGTTGCCAAGCATCTGACAACGCATAGAACAGCACCTGTGACAAAGTATTGCCCAGCTCAACATGTCATTAGTACTGAGGTTGACAGACCCTGGGGTGGCCCCAGGTCCGATTCTTCCATTCAATGGTGAGAACATCATAGAGCAAAACTTGAAAATCTTACATGTTTGCCCAAATGCACACAATATGCAAACATGTAGGCCTTCAGAACGTGTCTTCAGTCCTCTTCAGCATCAAGGTTACACAAGTCCTAGGAAACGGGTGGATGGGAAGGGCAATCACTTACATGCACACTAGCCTCTCCTGTTACTGAGCTTCTGTCTTCCCCAAGCCCTGGGTAAAATTTTTCCGACATTAGTGAGGTCTCTTCTCAGCACAGGGCTAATCAAAACTTAAGAAAGAAGAATCCAGACTAAAACGATGCATAAAATGCACCATTCCAGGCTCTTCACAGTCAAGGAAGGAAAAAGGACAGGCACTCAGCTTCCTCCACTATAGGGAGGTTTGTGTATAATATTTCAAGGCCAGACTAGGGCCTTCTTCTGACTCCCCATCACCCTACCTTCTGCTCGTAAAGGCCCCCATCACGAAATTACATACTTTAAGAAAAAATTAAAAAGTGTTTCCTTAAGTTATAAAATTTGAGATTAGGCAATGAAAAGAAAATCGTTGTTAATGAGCTTCATCTAAAGTCCCTCAAACTTAAGACATCTATCACATTTGCTACTCACAGAGAATAAAAATCAAATTTATAGAAATGTAATATTTATTTATGAAAATTTCTCCCTTGGCCGGTGCATTGATTGGTAGTTTCTTGGTTTCTTTCCTTTCCTTCCACTTGTTCCCCATTCAGTCTTCCTTTCCACAAATATTCCCTGGGGCATCCTGCTGTCTTCTCCAGAGAATCCAGAGAAAGTGAGAACATTCCCATTTCATGAGACCCCAGAGCTCCATCCTCTTCCCCACCCTTGTTGGGAAGGAGGTGTCTCTTTTCACAGGGTGCGGTCCCACCTGGAGAAACAGGAGCAGAATTTTCTGGCTAGGAATATGTGAATAGCTCCCAATAGAGGTGCCCCCAAACTCACCACTCCTGTATTCTACTGAATGTTTCTTCCAGAAGGGCTGCTTTTTCCTAACCTGCTTAGATGAGCTTCTACTGGTTTTTAATAAAATCAGGAAGATCTGTCCCATGTTACGAAAGCAGTTTTCAGCTCTCTACATTTGCGTGTTAAAAACTTAAGTGAAGAAGCGGCGGGGGTGAGAGATGACAGGGGCTAGGATTAGTGGGGGACGTAGAAATTCTGTGAGCCTGTTTAACAATATTTCCCCTCTCGGCCTCTGTAGCCGCCTGCGCACCAACGAAAGAGCTACCTCCATCCCCTGCGGTCAGCATCAGGGCACTGCAAGACCAGGCTGAGTCTGTCTGTGCCTTCGCGCCTCCTTAAGTCTCAGGAAGCAGTATTTCTGGAGGAAAAAAGGTACTGTTTAGCTCCAAAATTTCCTCCCAATGGTGAAAAGGAAAGTGCCAGCCCTCCGCCTCTACTCTGAGAAGAAGGCTTCATTGCCTGGGCTTTGCTAATAAAAGCGGAAAGTGTAAATGGCTTGGTGATTCATGGCTTTCACCCTTGGACGGAGAAATGAGATCACGATTTTCACAGACAGGAACCGCCGCCGCCGCCGCCGCCACCGCGGAGGTCGCTGCATCCCCTCCCAGCGCGGGTCCCGCATTACATCACCGGTGAGCTCTGGCTTGTTGGGGGGAGAGGAGGCTTCACCAGGGACTCAGCCCCAGACCTAGGAGGATACACAGAGAATAACAAGGATAAAGGGGGAGGGAGCGCGGGAGAGGTGGAAGGGAAAAGCAAGACCAGGCTTCCCCCCTACTGCCCAGAGAGTGGCTTCGAGGGGCGGGGGTGCTGCAAGGGCGCCACATCTTTAAGTGGTCCCACCCCAAATCCGCTTCCCGCACCGTGCCGCCCCCTCCCCAGGAGCTCTCAACTCCCAATTCCAACAAAAACCGATATCCAAAGCTGCCAGCAGAGCTGCCTTGAGAGGCTCCAGGGGGACAGCAGAAGCTCCCGGGGCTAGGAGGACTCGAGGCGCCCGCATCTGGTGGGAGTGGGCGAAGCGGTCGCCGGTGCGCCCCCGCCGGGCTCAGCCAGCAGTGCCTCCCCTGCCAGGATACAGCAGCCAGAGGGGGGAGGCGGAAGCGCCTCCTCCCCGCCCGGAGCCGACCCGGCGGCGAAAGGGGAGGAAGGCGCCTCACCTTGCCCCCGATGAAGGGCGGATCATGCCATGGCAGCGCCGGCGAGCGACAGCGGCAGTGGCGGCGGCGGCGGCGAGCGAAGCCCAACCAGCAGCCCCGGGAACTCGACAGGAGCCGGGGGCTCTGCAGCAGGAACCCGGGACAACGGGGACTCGGGAGGCCGAAGCGCAGTGGTGACAGTCCCCGGTCTCCCTCCGTTCGAGGACTACGAGTGCAAAATCTGTTACAACTACTTCGACGCGGACCGGCGCGCTCCCAAGCTCCTGGCGTGCCTGCACACCTTCTGCCAGGAGTGCCTGAGCCAGCTACAGCTCCGCGCCGCCGCTGCTGCCGCCGCCACTGCCGCGCCTGAGCGCCCACCGCCCTGGCACAGCCCTCCCGGCGCCATCGCGTGTCCCGTGTGCCGCCACCGCACGCCGCTGCCCGACAGCCGCGTGCACGGCCTGCCCAACAACACCAAGCTCTCCGAGGCCTTCCCGCTGGCCCTGCGCGCCGCGCAAGACCCGCTGCCCCAGGACCGCCTCCCGCCGTTGCCCGCTCGCCGCCCAACGCCAGCGCCGGCCCCACTGTCAGTGCCGGCCCCGGCGCCGCCGCCGCCCAGGGAGGAAGCGGCGCGGGGCCCACGCTCCCGCGCCGCCCTGCGCGCCCCGGGCGCCTACGAGAGCTGCCACAACTGCAAGCGCGCCGCGCTGACCGCCGGCTGTGTGTGCGTTGTCTTCTCCTTCCTCTCCATGGTGGTGCTGCTCTTCACCGGCCTCATCTTCGTCAACCACTACGGCGGCGGTGGCGGTGGGGCATCCCCCAGCGGCGGGGCGCCCCCTGGCGCAGCCCCAGCCGCCGGGTCGCCCTCCCCCGTGGGGCCCATCTGTCTATCAGTGGCCAGCATTCTGGCCCTGTTCTCGGTTGTTGTCACTTGGCTTATCTGCTGGCTCAAGTACCGACCCGATGGCGCGGCCGCGGGCTCCGTTGGGGGCGGTGGTGGTGGCCCGAGGACGCGGGCGGCGGGCGGAGGGCGGAGGAACGACACGTAGTCAGGACACACGCCCGGTCTCCAGCACGAGTGCACCTTCAGCCTTGCGAGGCCGGAGAGGAGGGGGCCTCTGGCTCGGGGCGCTCCAGCTTCTCCGCCCTCTCCCTGCGGCCCCCTGACGCGCACTCCCTAGTCGCCCCGCTACTACGGGGCCTCGGTTTCCAGCCTCTCGGGCTTTCCACGCCCCGCCTCCTCCGCGCTGGGCCAGAGGGGGAAATCGAGGAGGCGGGGATGCTACTGGGGAGTCCATCTCCCTGACAGTACAGTATCATTCTCTGCTTCGTGCACCACCCTCATCGTCGCCAGAGTGCTCAGCCATCCTTCCCAGAGTACGAGTATTTGCAAAGGGAGCTGGAGAGGGGAGTGGGACCCCTGCCGCTCTGCCTGAATGCTGGTTTTCTGCTTGCCGTGACTTTAGAGTTTAAGAGTGCAGGTACGCGCGCAGAGAGCTGCAGCAGTCGTGAATGCACTTGTATTGTCCAGAAGAAAGGACTAGATGTAAACGGGAGAAAAAGATTTCCCCACTTTCCAGCGCTCCTGGAAAGTGAGTAAGCTGGAGCGCTGAGAGCAGTGTCCACTCCCCGCCGGCACCGCCCGGGCCAGAGCGGGCTGGTTGGGCGCAGCAACGTCCAGCAACTGCAGGATCCGGCAGGTGCGCAGCGCGCGTGCGCGCACGCGTTTGCGGACTGTTGGGGCGGAGCAGAGGTGGCGGAGCGCACCAGGCGGTGGATCTTGCTACCCGCCGTCCCGCAGAGCCCTTCAAGTCCTGGAAACTGGACTCTTGGAAACTATTCTCGGCATTACCGCCAGGAAATCATTTCCTCCTCTGTAACTGGACTCAGGGAGCTTCTAGAGCTTGTTCTCCCATCTTCTCTCAAAACTGACTAACTGTTGCCCCCACCTGGAAGGTATTGAGAGCTATTCGCGCGGAATGGAAACTGCAGGCTTTCCTCGCCTTTTTTGTTTATTTCATTTTTTAAAAATAATTTATTTAAGAATATATAAATCTGGAAATTTTGTGCGTTAAAATTTCCAGGAAAGATGTTTGATAAGCAGTAACATTCCTTCCGTACCTCCAGTCCAAGTACATTTCGAAATTAGCAGAAATAAAAGCGTGTTGGTAACTAATTCAAGACTTTGTACTGTGAAACTACTAATGACTTTCAACTACTTGATAAAATATAAAATAGTGCCCAAAGACTAAACTGATAAGTTTTCCTTCCTTTGATTACAAATATATATAACATTTATCAGAAAAATATTATTTTGAATTTAGCTATTTGATATTGGAAATCACTATGTTCACATCCCGTCACATTAAATGAAAAAGAATACATAGCATTCTGATTTTGTAGCAAAAAAAAAATGAATTGTAATGTGTGTTACAGGTGGATTTGATGCCTTTTTAACGAAACAAAAAACTCCGCCTGTTGCAAATGTATTTTATATGAAAACATTCTTTATTCCATCTTTTGAAATTTGGAATAAGACAGAGTTTTCATACTTAAACATTACAGAAGCTACTGAAGGTGTGCCGTTATTCCTCGTGTATTTACGCAAGCTGTCTGCATGATATCCTGACACTATTCTAGTATCTAAACTTGAACAAACATTTGTGTCTATCATAGAGAGCAGTCATTTACTGGCCATTGATAAGTGGTCTGACTCCGATTTAGGAGTTGCAATATGTGTTTCATGTCTGTGTTGTCTTAATTAAAAACGAGAAGCATTTGTAGAAAAAAAAACTATTTTCATGAAATTTATTTCGTGGGGAAATTGCTCCAAGTTATTTGTGTGGTCCTTCTCTTCCTGAAGTACACTTCCTGAAGCACACTTTTCCATCCAAATCCTAATTTCACATTCTAAATGGGGCTGATCTCACACCTGAGAATGTACAGTGCTAGTGTGGGCATTTCATGGAATTGTTTCTAGTCTTTTTTTTTTTAAGATTTTATTTATTTATTTTTAGACGGAGGGGAAGGTAGGGAAAGAGGGAGAGAAACATCAATGTGTGGTTGCCCCTTGTGCGCCCCCAGCTGGGGACTTAGCAGGCAACCCAGGCATGTGCCCTGACTAGGAGTCAAACCGGTGATCCTTTGGTTCGTAGGCCGGTGCTCAATCCACTGAGCCACATCGGCCAGAGCAGTTTCTAATCTTTAACAGGATTCCTGAAGGCCCAGGGAAATCTGTTGTATTCTGGAGGGAAAAGCGGCTGACCCATCCATCACTGAAAGCTATTGCCAGATTTTGTTCTCAGTTTCTGTGAAATGTTTCCAGGTTCCTAATGCTAAGAGTTACATTTCAGAGATTGGTTTTAATTTGTACCTCCAAAAAGTAACTTGTATTAGTTCTATATTTATTTTTATCTTTTATTGTTTGTTCCCTTCCAGTGCTGAGATTCTGTTTGCATTCACAACTGTTCAGTTGTGCAAGTGCACCTACACATGTATACGTGTGTGTGTATGTGTATATATACACTAGCAACAGAACTTGGCTTTGTGTATGTAACCATGTATACCTGTGTGTACACACATGTGTTATTTCATTCCATTAATTTGGCCACCTGGAAGTCTATTTAAAGTTACTGTGGGACCAGCTTGCTTCTTGTAGAGCTTATTTGTATTCCACAGAGGAGGGTCCACCAATGACATAAACTAAGTTATTCCTTATAAATGAGAAGGGCATCTTTACATTGTCACGATGCGAGGCACATTTTGCTTCTTTCATATGTTGCGCATGTACATTTCTTGTAATGAGAAATTTGAGTTAGAATATTTTAAAATCAAACAGATACAATTAATAGCCCAACACCTAAACATGGACAGATTATTTTTCTTGGCTGACCTTGTTTTATTCATTTCTGACTTTTCAAGAATCAAGTGGCAGGATGGAGTGATGGAAAACATTATCTGATTTCTCTGGTTTCATGTCATTTAGTTATTTCTGCCTACATCACGTGGAAAGTCCTGGCATACCAATACCTTAGACAAAGCAGGTGTTTAGGAAGTAGTTGTTGAAATGATCAGTGAGTTGTCTGAAGGGCTCCTGGTGGCAGTGAGGCACTCTTGTCCCCATGGAAATTCTCATCTTCTTGGAAGCGCTTGTTTCAATCCTGGACACATCTCTAGCCCATGAGTGTGAACTACCAGTAAAGTCACTGCAGAAAGGCAGACCTGCCCAGCCTGCACACCTGCTCAAAAAGCCATGGTCCCCATGGCCCAGGTTCTGCCTAGGTTCTGGGTGCTGCAGGTTAGAGTTGTCATCATGCTTCTACAGAGTCTAAATTTTGAGGGGAAAAACTCATCTTGCAGGTGATAAATACTTGGCCTCTGAATGCAATATGATTTGGTGAACAGTACTCACACCCAGAAAAACCATTGGGTTTGGGATCTAATGACTAGTACCTGCATCCAGGACATGAGTCTAAATACTGGTTCTCTCCTTTCTTGGAAAGACCTTGGCACATAGTTTAGCCTCATTAAGCCTCAAGCTATAAAATGGGAACAGACACTATCAGTCCTGCTTACCTTGGTGCAAGGATTTCTACACACAAGACAATATATCGGTGAAACTAAGGCTTTGGAAACTGAAGCTTTATGTGGACCTATGGCCATGCTCTCATTCAGATCTCCAAGGGTCTAGTATCACCTCCCCAGAGAGGTTTGTCCTGACCACTCTATCCCAAATGACTATATATTGAGTTTTATTTTCTTCCTAACACTATTACTGTCTGGAGTGGTCTTATTTGTTATACTCTGTATCTCAATCTCCTGCAACCAAAATGTAGAAAACAAGGAAGCACACTTGTCTGCTCCCCCACTCTATTCACAAAGTGTTAGCCAGTCCTCAGCACATAGTAAGTGGCACATAAGTATTCTGTTGAGTTGGCTGGATGGGAAACTCTCCACGGACTGTTAAGCAATTTGGCTCCCCTCACCCATGCTGTCCCACAGTAAGTTCTGAGACCCTGGCTGACTTAGTTGCTTTCCCCTGCTTCGTGGGGATTTGTAAAAGGTGAAGAAATATACGCAAAAAGCCCTTTGAGTTTTGAGAAAAGTCAGTGCTATCATGGTGAAACTCTCACTGCATTGTATTACTGACAGGCGCCGCTGAACAGGCTAAAGAACATTTGGCCTCCATTTCCCATCGTTTTCTGCGCTGTGAGATTTCAAGGTATGACTCCCTTTGGCTTCCTGCCTATATGAGCATGTCTGCACCATCCTCTCCAAAACTAACAGCACCTGCATAGTTAGAACAAGCTTACAATGCAGTGAAATTTCCCACAATACTGAGAACAAGATCTGGTAAATTTCACAGTATTTGTTACTTTCCATATGGTTAGTTCTCCCCCCTTTGCCATTTTAGATAAATTACCCTTCACAGACTTGCTGACTTTACAGTCTCAATAACTGAATAATCCCCCGTTATCCTATAATCCAGCTCATATCCTCCTTAATCATTTGTCCCTATTAGCTATTTGTATTTACATTTCTGCCATGACACAAAGATTATTAAGTTTTGTCATGGGCAAGGGACTGTACTCCTGCTAAGTCTGCACCCACACTCCTTCCTTTGAAATAATGTCTTTATTGTATGTGTTAAAGTGTAGAATTGATGAATATCTAGTATTTATTACAGTAACTATTTCCAAAAAGAGTGTTAGAAATGGCTGCAGCCAGATCTCAGTTCAGAATTATGTTGAGTGAAGAAAATATGAGAGATGTTTTAAATCTATCTTCTGCTTGATTTTTTTTATTGTCCTTATTGAAAAGGTTTGTGATATACACCGTCGGCATTGTTTCTATACATCACAACCTTAAGGCTCTTGTTCTCTTGTGTAAAACTAAAATATGCCAAAGAGAAGCAAGTTTGTTTCTGTGATAAATTTACAATCACTCCTGATAATAAGAGACATTTTGGGGAGGTAAAAGTAATTCAACATCCAACTTCTGAGAATATTCATAGGAGCTCAGAAACTATGTGCACACTTCCTTTAGAAAAAAAATTGCCTTTGAATGTAAAATTGTATTATCTTTGATGGGATGGAAGTGGGAGAGTGTTAGAGTGGGAAAAAGGGGGGTAGAGAAAATATACAAAAAAGTTCTAGCTCCTACTGTTATAAAACCACATTGAAAAATGAACAGAAGAGAAAGTGTCTAATCAATATGGAACAGAACACTTTTATTTCAACAGCGAATATCTCAAGAACTACGGTAACATATGGTGGCTCAGCTATCTCCTATCACCACGAAATGTACCATTTCTATATGACAGAATCTATTTTACAAATCCCCATGAAGTAGGGGAAACCTGTCAAGTTCGACTACAAAAAATATTTTTAAATGCGCACACAGTAGAATATACTTATAAATAATATAAATGTATCATCTCTATATGATGAACATACAGAAATGTTGTGTGTACAATTAAAAATATTTTGTAGTCAAACTTGACAGGTTGGGGAGCAATTGCACCTGACTTCAGTTTTGGGGAAGGATTAATTCCAATTAAGAAGTAGTTACTGCTTGGGAAGAACATTTGGGACTCAGCTCTTCAAGGCAAACGATTTGTCCCTAGAGGCCATTTCTTACTAAATTCAGACACAGCAAACTTATTTGCTGATGCGAGCCTTAGCGGAGGTTCTCAATGGCTGGCCGCAGGTTAGAATAACCTGGAGACCTTTATTAAAAAAAAAAAAAAAAAGGCAAAAACAGCAAAGAGGCGGCCCTGACCGATGTGGCTCAGTTGGTTGGGCGTCCTTCCCCAAAGAGAAAGGTCACCGGCTCCATTCCGGTCAGGGCACACGCGCGAGGCAACCGATGGAGGCGACCTACCGTGGCAACTGATCGAAATCTCTCTCGCACGTAGATGTGTCTCTTCCTCTCTTTCTTCCTCCCGCCCCCCTCCGCCAAAAGTAAATAAATAAAATATTTTAAAAATGCAGGAGCCCCCAGAGACACATATTTAATTGGTCTGGGTTGGGGATGGGGAGGGGAGGCGCTTCGGTATTTTTAAAGAGCGCCCCAGGTGAGTCTACTGCGCAGGAAGATGGGGAAGCCACTCTACTTCCGAGAGTACTTATTGAAAGGGCGGCCCTCTCTCTAATCTCGCTTTAACGAACTGAACGCCGCCGGGTTTCTTACAAACTGGGGGACCCATGCTTGGATTGGAGAGGTGGCCACAATTTGGATAACTATTTAATCGTTCTGGGCTTGACACATCGTCCCTGTCCGAGTCTCTCTTCTCTCCCTCTTCCCTACTCTCCTGTTGACTTTGTATCCCCAGGAAAGTTAAGTAAATATTTGCATCCCCATTTCCAGTGCTGCTTCCTCTCCTAACGTGGGCGGGGTGGCCGCTGTGCCTCTCCGTTTTACAGGCTTTTGGGGGAGCTCCCTTCGCCCCCGAAAAATAGGCATTGCTTTCCAAGTCCCATGAGTCATCAAAATCCAGCGACGATGTCTGGATTTGAGGGCGGATTATGTGGATAACCAGGAAAGTCTCAAGGTTAAATTAACAAACCCTCGCCAGCGACAGCTGTGGGTGTCATCGCCAGGGACAGCTGATGGGGAATCTGCCGGTCGCCAACAGGTGCGGACGAGCAAGCAGATCCAGCTCTCAGAGAGCCATGTCTTAAAATATTCCCCAGGAGAGTCACTCTTTTCAAAGACCCTTCGGACTAGCCGTTCAGCGTGCAGATTAACTCCCCGCCCTTGATACAGGTGGATTCGCGCCAGCCCCAGCCGGCCACGGTGGATGGAGGAGGGGAGAATCACCTCGACTTCTCTATTCGGACGCACCCACCCGCGGTGGCTCCAAGCCAGCGGAAAAGCGGAGTCGCGGGGCATGGACTGCTGACCCCGCTCGCTCCTCGAGGACCGCGGGAGGCAGCCACCGCGACAGGTTCCCAGGCGCGGCTCCGAGGCCCGCGGGGTGGAATCCCGCGTCCCGGGGCTGGTCGATTTCCCACAGGATCCGAGGGCTCCCCAGGCAACAGGCTGGTCTCCACCCAGCTGCGCCCAGGACTGGAGCCTGTCCCTGTCGCAGCCCTAGGCGCGGGTCAGGGGAAATCGGAGGTATAAGGACGCTGGCACAAGCCCACTTGTTGCGCGGGAGGCGTGGGGGGACCAGCTGGCACGCGTTAAAACAAGTGACCCAACATCTCTGCGTAGCTTTTGTTTCATGTTTGTATGGAACCTGGTCTTCGGCCCCAACTCTCCGGATTTTGTTCCCCCCACCCACCCATTTCAGCGTCTAAAGGGTGTGCTATTTATGATGCGATGGGATATTTACCATCCTGGATGCCCACGGGCCCCTCCCAGCGCCTGCCCCAAAGCTCCGCCTTCTCACCGATTCCGAAAAGTAGCCGAGACACCTGGGTTGAGAAGAAAAGAGACGCGGAGAGCGGTGGCTGCGGCAGCCTGCGCGGGGCGTGGAGACCGTGAGTTCAGTCCCTCATTTCCCCGGTCTTGGCGCCCCGTGCCGGGTTCTCCGCAAATCCAGGCCACGAGGGGCTCCGAAAACCACACCCAGCCGCGTGCGTCGGTGTCCCCCACCACTTTCAAAGATGCAAAAGCTGTCCTGACAAACCCTGTCCCTGCCAGAGGAAGGGTCAGTGCGACGTGAATGCCCAGGGACAGGGCTTGGAAACTCCTTAGGAATCCCGGGATTTCCGTCGGCGAAGCCCTGGCAGCCTCCCAGCAGGCCGCGCCTGTTTCCTGCCGCAGCTAGACCTTCTGCCACCGCAGGGCAGTCGAGGTGCTGGAGGTCTGTCACCCGGCTATGAGGACCTCAGGAAGCCCCGACCGACTCTTGCACATACTGCAGCGGCGGTCTGCAGGAAGGCAGGAAGACTGCGATTCTTTCTGCAAATATCCATCAGCCTCCCACCACGTGTTCCGCCCGAATTAGAGGCAGATGCGTGATGCTAACGTGTTTCAGATCCTTCTTGGCACAGAAACATAGGCTAATAAATTCTCCCGGGGATCAGAAAAAGTCTTGCTGAAAATACGGGGGAAAAAAGAGAGAAAGAAGTGAGATTATGTCATTGAATGTGTTTTAAAAGGTGAAGTAAAATTTTAAATTCTTTTCAATGGAGGTAAGACAAGTTCCAGAAGTATCAAAGGTAACTTTTGTTGGAATTTATTTACAACCAGAACAAGACCAACAGCTAAAAGTAAAGTATTTAAGGAGGTCCCAGATCCCATCCCTTGGGGTCTAACAGGGATGGCAGGAAGTAGGGCTTTCTAACCCAACAGCACTGGCAACCTGACCCTGGTTCCCGGTTTAAACCCTTGCTCTGCCGCTTCCTAAACTGTGTGAGGAGGGCAAGTTCATTAACCTCCCTGTGCCTCCTTATCCCATCTTAGCTAGATGTAATCTGGCTGTTTTGAGAAGTAAATTAATCTTTGCAAAGTGCTGAGAACAATGCCAGCACCTACAAAATGCTCAGTAAATACAGTATGTGCAAGCACTGAGTAGTGTATAGTAGATGACATAGCACATTATATGATGGTACTATGATATTGCAGGAATATAGTAACCATAAAGCACAGTGAGATAATGTAATTATATCTTATATCGCTATTACAGAACTATAGTTCTATAGTGTAGTGTGCCAGTGTCATTAAGTACTGTTGTCCCCACCCGACCAATTCCCCCAGTTCTGCCAGGACCGTTTATTCAAGATGGGGGACCCAAGTAGCTGGTCCCAGGAGCACCAGGCCTCTGGGCTCTCCTGCTTCGAACCCCAGGACTCTGGACACGTCCTCATAGAGGGCTAGACTGTGGTCTGTTTCCTGGGAGGGAGGTGAGGACAGGTGGTAGGAAAGATGGCTTAGCACTCTGAGGTGGTATGTGGAAAAGGGACATCCCTTTCCTGACCCCCACTCACCCTGGCACTTCCACAACTGGTACTTTAAAAGGGTTTGTTCCAAGTGTTGAGTTTATGTACATCCATCTTTTTTTCCACCAGCCTGCACTTTTGCAATGTATAAATTCAACCTCTATTTTATGTTAACATCAGTGAATTTGAAGACCTTAGGAGAAAACCAAATGGAAATATTCCTAAATTAATATGAAATAATGTGAAATATCTGGCACATGCTATTGTATTTCCCTTCCTGATGTCTTTTTCTTCCTCCCAACCACCTGGACCCTGCTATCCCCCAAGTTTCTTGTCCATGGCCACATATTCTGGAACAGTGAAGTGGGGATTCAGGTCACTTCTCTCTGTACAAATGCACCTTTCAAATCAGAAACATTCATCATTGTCTGATATGAGCCCACTGGGACTGATGTCCCTTAGGGTTCATTTCATCTGAAATATCTTAGTGTTTGCCAGTAACTGGCCATTCTCTTTCCCCCTTCTTTCTTCCTTTCTTTTCAGTTTGGGAGCAGTGCTCTCTCTTTCCAGGAGATTTTCTTTTCTTTCTGTCTCTAAAACTTTCCATTCTGCTAATACTTCCTTCTTTGTGAGCTCAGAAAGCTTCTTTGATTTCACTCTCCCGGGGTGACCTTCCACTTTCTTCCTGAACGCCCCAGGGTCTGGCTTCTGTCCTCCCGGGCCACCCTCCCCCAGTGAAACTGCACTGTTTGCTCTTCTGAAATTTTGGCTTCCTCACCAATCGGAGCAGTAGGGTATAAGCCCCTCTCCCCAAATTGGAAATGTGACCTTGTTCTGAGGGACCAGAGACTATCTTTTCTGTTACAGCGATGCCTTCTTTGATTCCTTGTGACAGCTTTCTGAGAACCTCCCCAACCTGCTTTGGAGATAGAGCACTTAGGTCTGGAGTTGCCGTGGGGATTCCCTTTCCACGTGAGTCTTCTTTCCTCTGCTGCAGCCACACAGTTTCTGGTTTTCTCCTTTGCTAAGTAGCTCCAAAGTCTTGTAAAATTTTGCTTTATCAGTCATTTTTGTGACAAGTAAGAACTGCTCTCTTTGGCTGAGTGATATTCCTGCTTACTGTTCTAAGAGAGTCATGACCTTTATTCAAGCCCCCACTGCAGGGCTATAGACAAGGGGGACCTGCCCCCCCCCAAAAAAAACCCCAAGAATTATCTTCAGGAGGGCGGGTCCCTTGTAGTACATGCTTCCCCCGCTAGGTGAGTGTTCTAGGAACCCATCTGAATCAGTGCACCAGCTGGCATTGTTGTGAGAGGCTGTGTTCCTTCAGCTTCAGTGAAATTTTTGGACACTCTTTCAACACATTTGCCCATTTCATGATGTGTGATTTACGAGTGCACCTGCCCACACCGCGCAGAGTGTTCAGCAGTTTTTGACCCAAAACTACACAGTCCCTGTGCTCCTCTCTCCCTATTCACCAGCTCTCACCCCCAGAGACTTTTTGGTTTGCTTGTTTCTCCATGAAAAAGGTCCTCAAAGTGAAACGTTTGCCGATGTGGAAGAGGTGAAAACAACCAAACAAACAAAGCCAAACAGCAGAAGCACCAAAAGGCATCAAAATCGACGAGTTCAAAAACTGTTTTGCGCAGTATAAAAAAAAGTCTTGACAGGTGTATTGAATCGTATAGAGAGTACTTTGAAGGTGACAGAAGTTTAAACATGTCGGAATAAATACATAATTTTTCATAAATAAATCCCGGGTTTTTATGTCCCCCTTTGTACACTGCTTTCTCCTGAATAACCCTGCTCGTGTCTTTTCCATTTATCTCACAAAACCACCATCTGAGGAATGAGGACTGCTTCTCTAGAATCTTGGGTTCCTCTGGAACCGTCCCTCCTTTCCCCTTCCTCTTGAGGTGGTGGCAGCTGCTCAGAACCACTCAGGAGAGACAGAGCCCCCACCTCCACAGTGTGGAGCAGGGTGTATCTACCTCACCCAGCCTGAAAGGAATTCCCTCCTCTCTGGGGAATGGGAGTGACAGGTCCAGGTGGGGAGGGGGTGGCTAGACACCAAGAGGCTGGGCCTTCATTTTATTTCAAATAAAAATGCAACTAGCAGACAATGAGGACCAAGAGGAAGGTGCTGATCCTGCACTGGATTTTTTGAGCCACAACCACAGGAATGGAGGAGAAGGGGATGTCTCTGTGCCCTGACCTCCAATGGTGACATCTGCCTTACTCCCAGCAGTGGAGAGAGGGATGGCCTCCAGGAAGCCTCTGCCTGTCAGTGGGAAGATTCAGTCCCCCACTGGCCCTTCCATAGCCTCAAAGAAGAATCTTCAGAAAGAGGACAGTAGAAAAGGTCCAAAGGCTGTCAAGCCCTGAGAGCCACCTTTTTCTGGGCATAGTTCATCTGCAAGCTTTGCTGCCCAGACTCATCTGCAGTTTGCCAGACTTCAGAATTCAAAGCTTACACTAATTGCTTACTGAAGTGTTGCTGAATAATACAGTTCCTTCACCCTCTCGCCTCACCCTTTGCTTTCCTTCACCAAACACTGCTGCCTGCCCTCTCTTCTCTTCTGCAAGCTACCTGGCTGAGTGTGTCCCGCCTTTCCTGGCTGACATAGTAACGCCCACCCCTACCCCAGCATTCCATAGCTGCCCTCTCCCTATTTTTCCTCCCACAAAGTACCAACACTTGTAGTCTTTTCAGAGCTCAGCCTCATCTCACAACCAATGCTAGCTGCATTTATTTTCTGTTAGGTTGTTTTCTGGGACATCAGCTCCACCAGGAGGAAAACTTTGGTGTGTTTCAATCACTGGTGTAGCCCCAGCCCTTGGAAGAGCATAGAAGCTCAAATAAGACTGTGCACAGTGAATGAAAGGGCACGTGACTTGCTCTGGACCACAGCCTGAAGACATGCCCAGCGGACCATTCAATGGAAGAGGAGAGGGTAGAATCAAATAAAACTGTCCCTGGGGAAAGGCTTTGAGGGCCAGGTTTGCAGGTGTTTCAAGCCCTGGAGGTAACCAGTGAGCAAGGATCCTGAGTATTTCATGAGCATTTTCGGAGGTGGTAATGAATGACTGAACAGGAAAATCTCTGGCTCAGAGTGTGCCCAGCGCGGGCACGATGGAAGCAGTAGCAAAGTGGGCGATGCTCCTAGCGCTGCTAAAGCCAGCCGGGGCTGCATGCCAGGGGTTGGCAGCTTCAGGCACCGCGCTAAAGAGAGACCTCAAATTGAGCGGTGGGACTTTCAGCCTGGGGCAGGCTGAGGGTGAGTGAGGGGGACCCTCGGAAAGGCCCACAAGCCACTGGCGCCCAAGGATACAAGGATGCAAGGAGGCGAACCTCCGGTGTCAGGCTTCACACAGCATTTATAATTGGGCTGCAAAACCATGAGGAGCCACTCGGGTTTTGAGTCTTGCTGTCCAGCGCAGAGAGCCCACGGACAGGCTGGAAATAATTGCCCGATAACGTCTGTGCCCTGAGTTACTCCTACTCCCTTTTTTTATTGGTTAGAACATTTTCAGGGGGCTCACGTGGAAGAATTTCAGCCCCGAAGGTCCAGGTTGAAGGCCCAAAGAAGACAGGACCTGCTATGATGGAATTGGAAGGGTGGGGGTGAGAGGGGCACGGGCCTAGAGACAAACCTGGCCAAGCTGGGAGGAGTGGTCGCAGAAGCCGTCCATCCTCAGCAGGGCTGCCCTGAAGAAACCTGAATTTGGCGACTCCCATCTCCAGCCAGCTTTCCACAGGAGACCTGGGGGCTTCGAGATCTCCTGGGTTTCTCTGCAGAGGACTGGCGCCCCCCGACCTCCCACTTGCACCGTCCCTGCACTGTGCAGGCGTCCTCTTCCTCCCTGGGCGCCAGGGAGGAGTCGGGCCTCCTGCTTTGCTCCCCAGGTTTCCCCACCCTGACTGCCGTCGCCTGGCCCCAGACTGTGGGTCCCTCCCTACAGTCTGACTACTCAGGACGGATTTAGGCCCAGAAGATTCGATTTCTGTCCTGCTCCTCCTCGGAGCTTTGGGGGAAGGAGGAGGCTGGGGCTGCAAGGAGGCGTGGCGAGGGGCGGCGGGGTCCGGGTAGGGCTGGCGAAGGACAAGACCCGCGGGATGTGTAAGTGAGAGTCTGCGAGTGAGTTTCCGTCCGTGCACAGGGGTTGAGTGCCCCAAAGGGGGGTGCGTGTCAGCGGGGTCCCTCTCCTGGCGGGTCGGGGCTCTGGGAGCCGTCGGGTCGGCGCGCAGCAGGCCCTGGGCCGCGGCACTGCTTCCTGGCGGGGCCCAGAGAGCGGCGTCTCCTCCGGCGACGACGGTATCCCGGTTCCTGGAAGGTGGACGTCCGGGGAGCCCGCGGCTTCTGACTCCTCTGCACCGGCGTTCGGGGAAGGGATTAGGCTCCAGTACTTTCGCTTTGGGTGCGATTAATGCGAACAGAGCACTAAGGGCTGCTAATTAATAAAGATTACGCCCGTTTTGTCGAAACGCCCCTATTAATTAATGGAGAGACGGGCGCGAAGGGTGATTCATTTGCATTTGGAAAATTCTCTCTCCCGTGCTGGCTTAGCGGTGGAAGCGGCCGCTGGGACCGAGGACTAATTGGCCACCACTGGGCTGAGGCATCCTCGTCCCAGACGGAAGTGTTTTCCATTCTGTCCCCCTTGCCTGGCTGTCTCCGAGACCTACTCCCTGAAACTTATCCCCCTCCCTGTCCCCGTCTGCAACTACCCTAGCTCCGGTGGTCCTCTCTCCCCACAAAGGACGCTGCGGGACGTGCAGGAATCCTCTCCCTCCGTCTCTCACCCCTCCCACTGCGGCTCCCTGCCTCCAATTTATCTTACCTAGAGGGGAGCCCCCGAGCTCGGATCACCCCTCCCTGGGCTCGACCAGGGCTCCCGTCCATGCTCTTGGCGACGGGGAAACCTACACCCTGCGTGTGAGTGTATCTGCGGATGGATAACTGTGTGCCTGCGTGGCTATGTATGTCTGCGTTTGGAGGTCGAGGTGTCAGCGTGTCAGTGTGTGAGAAGGCGCAGGACTGTGCGCGTCCCTGAATGGGTCCTTTGTGTGCGTGTGTGTGTGGGGGGTCCATATGAGTGGTGCGTTTTGCTTAAATACCACCCTTTCTCCCGTACTACTATTCACCTGCTGCGGCCCAGAGGAAAAAAGTGCCGCCTCTCTGTTGAGCATGGATGCAACAAACACTCTTGCTTTAGCCGAAGACTCTCCCCTTCCCTGTGGGGGAAACAAGTGCTTCCCACCCGGCACGGGCTGCCGGGAGCAGGGTGGCCGAGTGGCCGCGTGGAGGGCCCAAGAGTCGGGAAGGGGCTTCAAAGGTTTCCGTAACGACTTTTCAGCCTTTATTTATGCCCCTATTAATACAGTATCCATCATGTAGATATCGATCTTTATCCTTTAAACTGATACGCTGGGAATCAATTAGCCATGCAGATTACATTTCCTACATATCCAAATGTTAATCTTTCAGACTCCGGGCCGGTGATATATATTTTTGCAGCCAGATAGTATTCGATTTCGTTTAGAAATAAAAAGAGAGAGAGAAAAAAAAGACTCTCTGAAGCTCATTCCTCTTGGGGCTACTTGTGTTAACTCTTGGCCCCGGGCTGGGCGTTGGGACTCTCAAGGAGTTTTCTGGGGAAATAGAAGTACAGCCGACGGGGTGACCTGCGTGTGCGCGAGGCCACGGAGAGGACCCGAAACAGCTTTCTGAGAATGCACAAGGCAGCGGGTTAGCGCTGGGGCTGCACGTCCGCCTGGTGCTCCCTCCAGCTCCAGCCGCCTCAGCTGGCCGGCTTCTTTCCATTGCTTTTGGCTTTGGAGACGGTCAGTGTAAAACCTTTGCAGATTTCCCCTCCCAGTTCTCCGGTCACCAAATTACTGAATCAAAACTATTCTCCCACTCCTCGCCTCCAAATCCAGGGCTAGTTTAAAGTTTAATCTCCAGACGGAGAAGCTTTGTTTAAAAGAGGAAATTGATGTTTTCCCAGGAAAAAGGAGATGGAGACAAAGTGTAAGATCGAGGAAGGAACTTAACGCAATTCAGTTCCAGATATTGGAAGGGATGAAGTGTCCCCTGGGTTTTTTTGTCATTGTTTTCTCTCTCTCCCTCCTCCTTCTCTCTTCTCCTTTCCACCCCCACCTCTCTTCCCCTTTTTAAGGTGGGGAGGAGGACGGTCAGGAGAGGATGTATCCCAGGGCGCGTGGGTCCCTCCTCTTGTCTTCGAACAGTGGGCTCCCAGGGCCCGACCCTACTAGTCCCGGGTAGACCCGAGTCTGGGAGCACGCAACGCTCTTCCCAATATCTCTTCCTGCCCCTCACCTGAGCTCCTCTGGGCTCGGGCCGCATCCCGCCGGCTGAGCACGAGAAGACCCGGCCTCCCTCACCTCCCCCCACCTGTTGCATTTACTTGGCTGGTTTGGCTGCTCAGTCTCTGGCTGTGGAGCACTTTTAAAAACATGGGGCCATTGGTCCTGGTCTCACTCAAGGCTCTGCCGCCTTAGGCTCTGGGTACCGCCTCCCATCCGTCCTTCTGAAATACACTCAGCAGAGAAATTTCCCGCCGGGTTGAAGGGAATCGGGCGGGGAAGGGCGGCGGCTCCAGGCACCAGGTTCATGCACTAGAAAGCGTGGAGTTGGAGAGGGACCTGGCCTGCTTCAAGCAAAAGGCCTGTTAGCTTCCCCCCACTTCCGTTCACTTCAGTCCCCCTGAACTCCCAGGGCCTGGGCGGGGGGAACCCACAGTCAGGGCTTTTTGTGTCCAAGAACGGGGCCAAACATCCTGAGAGAGAAGTTCTTGGAGAGGTCATTTGCCTTCCTTTTTGCTCCAGACATTAGGGAAACCCAACAGACCCTCCTGCTTTCCCCAGTATTCCCGTCCAAGTCTCCCAACTTCGCTCCAGCCTCCACTCTGATTCCTTTCTTCCCCAAGGCCCAGGCTCCCCCCAATACTAGCCAGTTCTCCCCTCCCAGACCCCTAGTTCTTAACCCTCCCTCAAGTACCAGGTAGGCTCACATGCTATACACAAGCTAGCAGAGCAGTTACCGAATTTTCCTCGTGTAGTCGTACCAAGTTAGGGAGAACACTTTTTGAAGATTAGAGAGGACTTACTCTAATTTTTTTATGAGCCATTTTTCCCCGTGTAGATTTGGGCTTTGCCGTCTTGTCTTCCTTATTTGCACAAAAATATATTTTTTTTGCAGAACCAAATGAGCGTCTGTAAGGCGACAAGTTGTCCTGATATTCATTCTCTTCCTCCCTCCCTGCCTTTTAACAAAAAAAAATTTTTTCATCTCTCTTCTTCCCCTCCCGTCTTTTCCCTTTCCTCCTTTTACTTTGTCCTATTTTCTTCCCACAAACCATATGTTCTTTATTGAGAAGCCCCTCACACGCTCTCGCCTGTTCCCCCAGCGGCGGGGGCACCACAGGGGCAAAACCACGGCTGCCGGCCTCACACCACATTTCGGTGCGGCGCCCATATCCTCATCCGGTCCCTAAATCCGATCTCATCCCTTCATCCCGGCTGATTTTCCAATGGGGAGAACAGCGGCGCCAAGGCTTTTGACAAATAACTGCGGGTGCCTAATAAAGGTCGCTGCGCCAGGCTGCGATGTGCAGCAGATTTAACCCGCGCAGATACCAAGCCGGTATCATCGCTTCCAGCCACGAGGCGCGTGGTCAAGGACCTGGCCTTTAGATTTCCTCCCGGTAAACACGGGAAAGCCTTTCTCCGGAACTGAGGGTTGCATGGTTTTGTGGTGTTGCTGCAAACTTCAGACTGCTTCTTGATGGTGATGCCTGGGACCAGGCAGACGGCCAGGCGGGGCAGCACTCCAGATGGGGGTGGGGAGGAAGCCTGGGTGGCAGGAGCAGATACCCCCCTGGGTCAGGGACATTATTCTACATAGATCATAATTTCCTCTTAAGGCCTGTGTCCGGCTACAAATGATGTCATTTCTTAGAGACCAGAGAAGTCCATAGGACACGAAAACACTTGTGCCGGGCTCCCACAATCATGGGGGTGTGTGCTGAAGGATGTCAGGCGTCCCAGGCTGACACCCCTCCCCTGCAATTGGACTGCATCCAAACCCGCAGAGAAGGAGGACCTTCAAGCAAAGGAGGCATGACCGCCCCCACCCCAAGCTTGCACATGCGGCCTCTGTTTATTTCACCTGCAGTGCCTCTGAAACTGGGGGCAGAGGAGGTAGTGGCCAGTTATGCTCCCTTTTCAAAATTAAATGATCCTACTATTGTCCTCAAAACTCCACTTTCATTTTGCACGTGCACAGAGAGCGGAGTGGAAAGCACAGTTCATTCACAGAACTGTTGTAGAAACCCTCTGGCTGCTGTCTGGGTAATCTGTCCACATGGAGAAATGCTGCCTATCAAACCCAGTGAACTTCGGAGCTGCAGACAGGCGCTCTGGCTTTACAAGCCCACTACCGGGTCGCTCTTTCTTTCGCCACTTAGCACCTGTATTGTGGTCAGATTTGGCACGGGGACTTTGTGGCTCCCAGGTTCTGGGCAAGGGAAGAGGGGCTGAGTGGAGAATCCTTTCCTGCTCCGGGGAGTTGGGGGCAGAAGGTGCCTTTGGCTTCCGGAGAGACTTCGGAAAGAAGTAGGGAAGGTCCAAGCTTCGGAGACAGGGAAGGAGGGACCTGGGTGTAGAACCCAGGGTGCGTTCTTCGAAACCAATCGGGGAAATCCAGGACCACCCTGCCCTCCCACGACCTGTAGTGCTGGCGGTACCCTGGCTGGCTCTAGGCCTGGTCTGGTGTGGCTTCGAAAGGCGCCACCGGCCGGGGAGCCTCCTCAGCCAATATCGCTGCCCTGGCCTTCTCTGGTCAAACTTCAGGGACATCAACCTCAGGGAATTTGAACTCCTGAGGTCTTTGGAAATGGACAGGGAGCCGTACCGGCCCAACTGCTGGGTCTTGGGGTTCTCTGGCCGGTACCAGTGCCGGGTGGAAAAGGGCCGAGCTAACCCTGTAGTTAGTATAAACCTCAGGGCGCTCGGTCAGGGGAGAGGCCAGGAAGCAGAGAATCCCGGAGCTGCAGGCCCCCGACCCCCACACACCCTTGAGACCTCTGTCTGCACAGTTTTCTAGCAAGTGGTGGTCGGTGTATGGATGCACTCACTCAAGATCCAGTCCTACCGTTAGTACCTCCATTCAAAGGTCCTCCCGGCTCTATCGCATCGGCAATGACTCGCAAACCGGGAGAAGTCTGCAGCAAGTGTGCCCCTTCTCGGACCGGCCCGCTCTCTGCAGAGAGAATGCTTTGGGGAGAGCGCCGGGAGGGCCCGAAATCAAGAAGCTGAAGGCAAAAAAACAAAAACAAAAACAAAAACAAAAACAAAAACAAACCAGAAAAGATGAGACTCAACCTCCGACATTCTTTAACCGGTTACCGCCGTCCTAGGTTCCTTTTAGCCACAGCTTGAAGTTCCTTTTACCTTCTTGAAATACACTTTCTCTACTGCCCTCCCCCAATGATTACTGCAGACCCCAGAGAGTGCTCTGTCTGCTTCACTCAAACCTTTTGGAGACAGAAAACTTGGAAAAAGTCCAGCTCCCGAGATGCAATCCCCGAGAAGGGGCTTAAGAAACAAGGACACGGACTTCGGTGGCCCCCGAGTGCAAAAAGGTAATGAGACAGTTTTCCCCTTGACAAGTTGAATCATTTTCTATAAAGCCAGGATGAACAGAGCTCCATTCTACGAAGCTTCACATGGGGCACTTGTAGGCATAGCAAGGGGATGTCCAGAATTTTTCGCATGTCTCCAGAGGCCTGTCTTGGCTACTCTTAGGTCAAGCAAGTCTTTTGACATTGAGCTCAGACCAAAGCTTCCTGCTTTTCTCATTTGTGAGTGTATTTTTAAAGGGCCAACTTGAAGAGCGTTGAGCAGCCATACTTCACCCTCCACCCCCCATCTTGCCTTCTGAGTTTGCCTTAATTAGGGAGTTGGGAGCCCGAGTTCACGTAAAAACTGTCAGAGGAGTTGGCGGGAAGGGAGGACCCAGAAAGAGAGGGGTGGAGACCTCCAGAGCAGGAAAAATTCAAAAATTGTAAAAGTAAAAGGGAGAATTTGAAGCCCAGAAGTCATTGTTTCCTTTATTTCAAAGGGGAAAACCTGCCTGATTCTCATCCTTTTGATTGATTAAGGCCCTGAATACCTCACAGTCCTGGAGTGACAGTCCCTGAATAGACCCGAGCGAATAAAGCACGGTGCGGAGAGCGGGGCTGGCACTGGGGGTGTAAAGGAGGCGAGTTCGCTGGCACTTACCAAGTTATAAATAAAAGGCTATGCACAATGGTACCTTCTCTAAGGACAGACAGTCTTTACAACACTCCTGGCGTCATATCCTGCTGGGGACACTTCAGCTCCTAGCCAAGACTTCGCTCCTTTTATTTTTCCAGCAGTTTAGTCTGAATACCATAATAAATTCCTGAGAACAAACGCTGCAGCCGGGCAAAACCTTAACATATAGATACATCTCTGCCGGGACATTGGGATCTATATGTCGAGATTTAGAGCTGGGGCTTCACAGAGCGGGTTTTTCAATCAAGAAGAGGAGACAGTTTTCTTCCCCTCCCCTCCCCAGCCTTCAACTAGCAGGCCGCGGGCCTCCCCGCATCTGCTAGGGCTTCACAGTATCCCTGCCTGGCGACTGAGAAGACAAAAGAACTGGTCAGCACAGCCTGGACTCCTCCTGGGAGAAAGTCGGGGGAGGGTCCCCTTAACAAGCCTAGGCCAAAGGGACATTGACCAGAGGAAGGAAGGCTATGCATGTCTCTGGGTTCCCAATGCCTTCTCGTGGAATTGTGCCCCCTCCAGTGGCAGTAAGCCAAGAAAAGTGTGTGTGTGTGTGTGTGTGTGTGTGTGTGTGTGTGTGTGTGTGAGAGAGAGAGAGAGAGAGAGAGAGGGGGAGAGAGAGAGAGAGCCACAGATAGAAAAACGTAGACATAGATGCCCAGAGAGGAATAGAATCAGAGACAGAGAAAGCGCTGAGACCCTACCTCAGAAATACAGAAAGAGACCAAGAGACGGAGAAATAGTCAAGAAATACAAAGTGCATGGAGTGACAACAGAGACAGAGCGACAGGGCACCCTCTCTACTCTGAGCAGCTGTCATCTCCTTCGGGCTGTCTTTCCCAGTTTCTACAAGTCTTTCCTTGTCTCCTGGGGAAAGGGAGCAGCGCAGGTCCCTCTGGGGCCGGTGGAGGCCTAGGCACCGCCGGGGATGGGAAGAGAAAGTGGCCGCTGTCGCCCAATCAGCGCGTGTCTCCGCCACCCGGGACGGTCTCCCCGTCGGCCAATCGCAGCTCAGGGCTCCTGACCAAGCTTTGGGTGAAAGAACTAATAAATGCTCCAGAGCCCGGATCCCCGCACTCGCTGTCACGACGGGAGGAGACTCCGGCCGGCCACTCTCCCGGCCCCACGCCCCCTCCCTGGCTCGTTGTGGCGCGCTGAGACCCTTCCCCAGCGCCCCAAGCCGCGGGGCCACTCGCCTAGACTCCTACCAAACTTTTCCGCCCTGGGCTCGCGATCCTGGACTCAGGGACCTCCCAGCCTGGTTCCACCTCACATTTCTCCCTGGACTAGAAGCGAACAGTCCTCTTCCCCACGGCCCTCCCTCTCTCCAGCCTTTTTTGGGGAGGGGCTCCCCACGCTCTGGGGAGTTCCCGAGGGTCACTAGCGCCGCTCTTGCCTTTCTAAATCGCCTTCTCCTGAATATAATTTCCAAGCGAAGCTGCTCCCAGGATGACCACATTGGCTGGAGCTGTACCCCGGATGATGCGACCCGGCCCGGGGCAGAACTATCCGCGCAGCGGGTTCCCGCTGGAAGGTAAGCGAGGGCCTCAGCGGCGCCTGGAGCCCCGGACTGGGCCGGGGCTACTTCGCTCAACCGTAATCTCCAAAGGCTCCTTCGGCACTGCCAGGGACACCCTTGCCTACATACCCTCGCCCCCGGAGGGAAGTCAGGGCGAGATCAACAGCCGATTCTCTCTCTGCAAACTCAGCGCGGTTCTCTCGAAAAAGCCCATGCAGTCTGGCGGCCAGGCCTGCTCCAGGCGGGTTCACAAAGCATGGTGGGGAAGGGATAAATCAGCCTCTGAGCACCAGAAAGCAACTTCTCCGCATTTTGTCCACCCAAAGTTGTCTCAAAATTGTCCTGGCTTTTTCCGTATTTGCTAACCTCAAATTGTTAAGGTTGCAGAAGAATTTTCTCGCCAGCGCAAAGTTGTGAAAGCAAGGCCTGAGATTTTGTGCTTGGGATTTTTAGTATTAATTAATTATTTAGAGTTTCATTCTTCTTAAGTGGCATCTTGAAATTTCCATAGCCCATTTGGGAAACTGCCTTTCAGTCAGCTTGTTGGTCTGGTCATCCCGGGGACGCAGCACGTTTTGCAAGCCCAAACCTTTCTGACAGTCTGAGAGGTTGGGGAGCCCCAGGGGGAATGCAGGTCCGATGGCTCCTGCCTTTCGCCCTCGGTCCTGAGTGGAATGTAGTACCCAGAGCGTGACTGTAGGCAAGAGGGCCTGCGAACAAATCCAGCTGTCTCCCTGCCCCAAGATGTAACAGGTGACATGCACTGCCACCTGCGGCCTCCTTTCGGGACTCTCTTTGATCCTTGGCTGCTACACTCTTAGCCGAAAATCCCAAAGGCTGTCAGCTCCTCCAAGTCCCTTAGAAAGGGAGCAGCCCTAGTTGGACAGAGTTTGGTGTGAGCAGAGTTCCAGAAGGCCGGAGCCTGGATGAACTTCTGACTGCTAGGAGGCTGCTTCCTGAGCAAGATGCACTTGGGGCCAGCCGCAGGGTCGCTGGGGTTCCCCAGAGTTGCCACCTTACCTATGCAGAAAGGGAAGACAGTTTCTCTGGGACAAGTTATTTTGCCCTGGCTGTTCCCTTCACACAGAATTATGTGGCCCTGAATGACTTAATACTTTGAATAAATGTGATTGAGAAAGGGTCTGTGCTGGGAGCTGAATGTGAGCAGTGTAGGTGCCCAGGCTGTAACATTAGGATTGCTCAAAACAGTGCGAAGTTAGGCAGACTCATTTTTCCAGTTGCTTCCCTAAATTTCCCCAAAATGACTTTCCCTTTGCCTCTCTTTTCACCTTCTGCCCCCAGTGTCCACCCCTCTTGGCCAGGGCAGAGTCAACCAGCTCGGCGGTGTGTTTATCAACGGCAGGCCGCTGCCCAACCATATCCGCCACAAGATTGTGGAGATGGCCCACCATGGCATCCGGCCCTGTGTCATCTCCCGCCAGTTGCGCGTGTCCCACGGCTGCGTCTCTAAGATCCTGTGCAGGTACCAGGAGACGGGCTCCATCCGACCCGGTGCCATTGGCGGCAGCAAACCCAAGGTGAGCAAGTGCGCTGGCTCTGGACACTTCTGAGCCTGCTGTCTCAGGGGTTAGGGAAGAGCAGGCTCGGGGAAAGGACTGCCATCTGGGACTTTTCAAGGAATAATTTTCAAGTCTAGGGCGGTGTGTGTGTGTGTGTGTGTGTGTGTGTGTGTGGCCAGTGTAGGGGGTACTTAGTTGCTGCCTAAGCTGAGGTTACTTGATAGACTCCAAGGGAAAAAACTCCAGCCCTTTTGTAAAGAAGATGCAGCATATTTTTATTGCCTTGAACCCTGTAATTCCTCAGCACATTATTTTAATAGGCAAACAAACTGTATGTGTCCACCTGTTGCTGGTTTCTTCCCCAAGTATCTCCCTAGCTCCTACCCTCTGCACCGCCATTCACAAAACTAATCTAAGGGGACATTTCTGCTTTTTTTTTTTTAATGTTTCTCTCCCAACGCCTGTCCGCAATCTCTACCAGTCCGAATTGTCTTCAAAGAGTCAAAAGTTGGATTATTTGTTTTCTTTGAAATGAGCCAATGACTTGGTTTTTAAAAAGCAGTGTGGTGCTATACTCAAATATTTTGGTTTCATTTTGAAGAAGAAAAGATAGAATCCCACTGTCTAGGGCTAAGTGGGAGGGGGTTACATCAGGTCTGCCTTTTCTCCTGCCTGTGGGCAAAATGCAATATAATTTTCTAGTTGCCACAGGGCGAAATCCAAAGGAGAGTTCTGGTAAACTTACGATTTTGAACACCTGCGTGCCTCCTCCGTCCTCAATGCCCTTCGTAACCTCTCTGAGAATCTCTGCAAACTCTTTTAATTGGGAAAAAATTAAGAGCCAGTTTCTCAAATTATCCCCACTTGTTATCCAATCTAATTTTTGAAAACTTCTGCATTTCATTCTGCTCTTCACTTCAGCTAAAATCTTGTGTTCCTTTGGAGAGGCAGAAGTTGCAGATCTAACTTGATTTCTCAACTTCTCTTTCAAGCATTTTTTTTTTAGTTTCATTTTCGTGTTGATATTGTGTAAGGAATTGCTTTGCCATATTTCCAGGGATCAGAAAGTGCACCCCTCTTTTTCATTTGTCCAGATTGTATGAGCTTATCAGGGGAGGGGAGGGTCTCCAGGTTGCTTGGGGTATGATGACTTTATGTCTGGCCCTTTCTAAAAATAGACTGCCTTAGAGAGTTGGGATCCTTTTGCTGACAAGGGGAACCTTCCAAGGGGGTGAGGGAAGGCACACCCGGCTTCGCTCGGAGGCGGTGGGGCCATCACATCTGGCCCAGAGCACTGGGTACCAACACCTGCCCGCTTGTTCTCTTAAAGCAGGTGACAACGCCTGACGTGGAGAAGAAAATCGAGGAATACAAAAGAGAGAACCCGGGCATGTTCAGCTGGGAAATTCGAGACAAATTACTCAAGGATGCGGTCTGTGATCGCAACACCGTGCCCTCAGGTATCAGGCCCATTAACGTCTTCCTGAGGCGAGGCCATAAATCGCTATTTCTCGGGCGGGCCATTTAAGCTATAATCACCCCAATGATCGATCTGGGCCGTCGGGAGTCGGCTCCTCCCAGAGCCCTGAAATATTCAGAAAGCAATGATTTCTGGAGAGAGCGTTGAGCTGCTTGTCCTGGGGTTGAGACCGCCGCGGAGGGATCGCCGAAGAGGATTTCTGTCCAGGAAACAGGGCAGGAAACGAGAGGCGCGGGCCAAGCCTTTATTAATATTGATGTTCCCTTTTAAAGAGAAACAAATGTTTTGGTAACCCCAACCGAAAGGAGATGGGACTGGGCCGCCGCCGAGGCTTTGCGGTGTCCGCGGAAGAGGGTAGGCTCCGCACGGGCCTGCAGTGCCCCCGAGGGTCCCAGGGACCATCCGGCGCCCCTCGGCAGCTGTGGGTGGCGCAGGGAGAAGAGGGGCTAGCGCATGCCGAGAGCGAGGGCGTGCGGGAGAGTTTGTTTTTAATTAAAAGGAAACTCCCTTTCCCCCCACTGAGAGAACGAGATATTTCAGAGCATGGATTTGTTTACCACACTGGAATCTGGAAAAAATAAATGGGGGGGGGTGGAGAGAGTGCATTTTCTTTTGATTTTTACAATAGGAAACGGTTCTGCAGTTGAAATTGAAACCCTTTATAGCCTCAAAAAAAAAAAAGAAAGAAAGTTAAATTGTAGGGGAAGGGTCCGCTGCGGGCCTTCCTCCCTGAACGGGAACGCTGGGCCCGCCCAGTGCCTTCAGGTGGTGGTGGTGGTGGTGGTGGTGGTGGTGGAGGGGGGATGGAGGGGGGTGGAGGGTGGGCTGGCGGGAGTATTCTCTTAGATTGGAGACCTTGAGCCCTGTCTATAGAGTCGAGAAGAAAAAGCTTCCTGCTGGGAGAGAGGGACAGAAACGGCGGTTCCTGGCCCTTACTTAGAGGTGCAAGCTCCCCAGGCTCCAGTCTCCCTTTTTCTAGATGTTGATTATGGGGGTGCGGGGGTTTGAAGAGAGACTGAGGGGGTGATAGACAGACGTGGAGGCCTCAAGAGGCAGGAGGAGACAGAAGGGAGCCGTGCGGGGCCGCGGCTCCGGGGCGCGGACTGCAGGTGGGGGCTGTCCCCTGCCTGGCCCTGCACTTCTCAGACGTTTGCGCTCCCTGCCTCCTCCCACCCCCAGTGAGTTCCATCAGCCGAATCTTGAGGAGTAAATTCGGGAAAGGCGAGGAGGAGGAGGTCGACCTGGAGAGGAAGGAGGCAGAAGAGAGCGAGAAGAAGGCGAAACACAGCATCGACGGCATCCTGAGCGAGCGAGGTAAGCGGCAACGCGCTGAGGGCCCGCGCCTGGGAGAACAGGCGCGCTCCGGCGCCGGGAGCCGGAGGTCGGCCCTGCCCCCGCTCCTCTCGAGGTCTCCTCGCGCCTACCCTCTGCACCCGGGTAAGAGTCTTCAAGTGAGAGACGCACTTGCCATCAGAACGAAAATCTCTGTTCCGTTTACTTTCTCCATTTCGTGCATCCTTCTTCCGCATCACTTCCAGCCTCGGGAGTCTAGAACTTTGAATCGTGTTTTAGGTGCGGGGGCCTTGCCTTCGGGAGCACAGACAGGATTGGGTGGCTCGAACGGTTGGGGAGAGACAGTCTGTGATCCTCCCGAGGTTGAAGGAACTCTTGTGCCCTCGGGAAAAACCCGGATCACCAGAGTTTTGCACGTCGGAGGAGGGAAGAGTGAGGGGTGGGGTGGCGGAGAGAAAGAGAGAGACAGAGAGAAATGTTGATAGGAGTTGGGCCCTCAAAGTTGCCTCATGTGGGCTGCCCTGTAAATGTATGTGTAAGTTGGCTACTTTTTCTTTGTTTTAAATTGGTTTTCAAATACAACGGGGTTTGATTTGTGTGTGTCTTAGTAAAAACAGCCTAAGCTCTGGGTTACAAATGAAAGATCTGGGTTTTGAATCTGCAGAGCTGGCACCCTCTCTGCCCAAGGGTGCAGACCACCCACTTTTTGTTGGCTGCGACCTGTCAGCATCAAGAGAAAATCTCTCTCCTTCAGAACCTTGAGTTTAGCCTGCCTCCCTTTTACATGCGGTGGGTCATCTTCAGACTCTAAAGGGACCCCCACCAAAGGAAAGTCAACCTCTTCGTGTTGAACCAGGAAGGGGTGACTGTACCAAGGAGGAACCTCAGAAGATTTGCACCTCAGCAATTTTGGACTTGAGGATGGTTATACCTCTTCAAATTTGCAAAGAATCCAGGGTCCCTGGGTCCCCCTAATCTGGGGCCTGGATTTTGTAGGGCTGAGTTGTGAGTTGCCCTAGAAGGTGACTCCTCAGGTGGGCTTGCAGCAATCACACACTGTGACTAGCTGGGTCTGTAGCCCTTATCCCTGTAGGACTGTGGATGGTCCTTTCTTTTACCTTCCTTGCTTAACCCCTGGGTAGACCCGTGGGCTTTAGAAACCAATGCAAAATCTGTACACAGTCTCAAAAGGACATTTAGATTTAGATGTTACAAATCCAAATGGCTGATTTCAGGGATAAACAGAAGCCTAGATGCTCGGGCACACACAGGCAATCAAAAAACACCCCACCAAAAATCATGGCAGATTGCTTCCCTCCCTTTAAAGCATGGGTCTCACATGGTCTCAGGCTAAGCCCCTCCTTTTAGAGGGGTGCGTTCCTTTCCTAGTCTCTGAGAAGGCACCCGTTTCATTCCAGGCCTAGATACAGCACGGAAGTGCTGGGGAGGGCGAGAAGCGAGAAATTAGCCAACCCCAAACCCAATGAGCCATTTCGGGCAGTGAGGCCAGGAGCCCAGAGAGTCCCAGAGGCTTGAGAGGAATGCAGGGGAGGCACAACTTTGCTACTTGTTACCGGAGGTGCCCGGAGCGGCAGGTCCGAGGCTCCCTCGCAGCACAGGCAACTAAGGCCCAGGAGACAAAACGCCCCAAATGAGCTGGTCAAACATTTGTACAACTTTTCCAGCTTTTACAAAGAAGGCCTTCTCTACACAATCTACACTTGGAGATGAACTTGGGAGACAAAGCCTGGAGAGTCCATTGAAACTCACACTTTAGCTCGGCCCAGACAAAGCTCTGGCTCGCAGCAGCTTGATGTGAACAAAGGAAGGCAACCTTTTTATAATTCAAGGAGAAAAGAAGAGAAAACAGCCCCACAAAGGGCCACGAATAGACATTATGGGCTTGCAATGAGGGATGAATTATTCAATGAGCCCCAATAGTGCTGCGCCAGGAAGTTTTATGGACTCTCCAGTGTGGAAAAAAGTGGCCATTTCACCGACAAAATGTTTCTAGTCTTTTGGGCCGTCTAGCTGGAACGGCTGCCATTCAAGGGCAATTGCTACCATTTTAAAAACCTGAGTATTCTTCCCAGCGGGAGCTGTACCGTTGAAAACATACGCACACACCTTGGAAGCTGAAGCCTAGTTTAATTTGGGGTTGTCAAGGATGATGCAGCGTCAGTCTCTCCAGTGCCTCTAGCTCTCTTCCCAGGTGAACCCTGGAGGGCAAGAGGGGCCCAAAGGAAAGAGAGGGAAGAGTAGTTTGAAGGGAAGTTTAGAAACCTCAAAAAAAAAAAAATTCCCTCTGTTGTTTGCATCCTTCTGCATCAAACGTCACAGGCCACCTCATTTGTAAAATAGAATGAATGTTGATCAAGACCTCTGAGTGCCTTGGTGGAAGAGCAGAAGGGGCCTTTAGGTGTCCTGACCAGGGTGGTGTGCTCTCTGTGTGGAGGTTCCAGCTTCCTTGTGGGCCTGGAGGGTACTGCTGCAACTGCCTTTCCAGGGGATGTCTTTCCACTTGTCTGGCACTAGGACACAGGGGAGAGGCACTCTGAAAGAGGTCAGAACCAACCTCCTTCTTCTTTCCAGGGTCTTGCTCTTTCCCAAGATGGCCCCTTTCACTTCCCCAACTTTCCTCGTCCCTCGCCCAATCCAAGAGCAGCTCAGCGGGCGGACCGGGTACCCTCAGGCCTGTGCGCCCCTGCTGGGTCCATTCTTCCAACTTCTTTACGGGTGGAAGGGTCGTGCAGCCAGGGAACACCCAACTCCCCGTCGCCCAGCCCTTAGCTGGCAAGGAGACCCAAGCAGCAGCAGTCCGAGGAGCCAAGTCCCGGTCGCAGCATCGGGGGCTGCGGGTATGGCCCGCTTTGCGGCCACTCAATGGGCGCCTCTGTTCCTCCCCGGCCCGCGGGCGCCGCCACAATGGGCCGGCCCCCACTCCTGCGCCCTGCGCCAAAGCGCCGCGCCGCCCCCTCCCTTACGCTTCGGCCGGCTTGCAGCTTAGCTCGCCGGGCTGCAGCCGACTCAATTGCCTCCTTTATGTCCTTCTCACTTTCATCTAGACACAGCCCGCCCCCCTCCTCTTTTTTTTTTCTCTCCCTTGCCTGAGGCTCACATTAGTGAAATTTCTGCAACCTCTCCCCACTTTCCCCCCCTTATTTTAAAGAAAGCCCTGAACACAAAGCAGTGACTAATCAATAGAAACTGCTCCTTCATCTCCACCCCCCGCTCCTGCTCCTGCTCCTCTTCTTACCCCTCCTCCATCAGAGTGACGCTTTTCCTGTTTGTGAGTTTGGGGAAACATTTTTACCCTGTGCCGTAATGGAATTAGAGGACAGATGAGGACTGTAGATGGACACGCGACTGAAAGACCGTCGCTTAAATATTTAGATGCAACGTTACAATCACTGACTTGTTGCAGCGGCTTTGAAGTGGCGCTCGAGGGTGCAGGGGGAGAGAGGCCAGATCGCCAAATTGATGTTTTGATTGGGGCTGGAGATGCACTTTCACAGGACTCTCCCCCTTTTTACAATCACCAGTGAGCGTGGGAGTTTTGCAAGAGTTTCAAAAGTTGATGCAAGAGACCCCCAAGCGTAGGTCGGTTGGCGCTTTATACTCTCATATCTCTCCCTTCCTTGTTGACATTTATGAGGAACACGGCTGCTCTTCTTTTTTGTTTGACAAAGTTAAAGTGACAAAAGTTTTGCTCGAGTCCCCTCCCGCTCTGTTTGTAAACCTGAGCTCCTCTAAAATGAACGAGACCCACGTCCGCTTTCCGGTGGGGCGCAAGGTAACGCCATTCAAAACGCAGGAAAGTTTTAAGGGGTCTTGAAGTAGTATTTCATTTCCAGGGGAATCATGAAACGAGCCGTTGATTATTGACGGCAGCGCCACTAAAACCGAGAGGAGCTGAAGGCCGCTCCTTCCCCCCGAGTTGGCGCGAGGCGAGGGGCTGGGGACGGCCCTTCCCGCAGGATGAAATCGTGCGGTGTAAGGTTTTGTGGACAGCCCCCTCTCCAAGCTCATCTGCCGGAATCACGAATTTGACCCTCCCACCAACTCTGTAAACGACGCATTTTCCGAAGTCCTTTGCGGCGCTCCACGGTGCCGGTGGAAATGCGTCGGCACCGCTGCAACTTGAGTTAAACGGGAACACCACGCCGCATTCTTCCCGAGCGCGCAGCTGCGGTCGCCATGTTCCCGGTGCGGCGGTCGCAAGGGAAGCGCCGGCGTTCGGCGGCCGGTGTTTCTGGCTCGCTTGTTTGTTTTGTCGGGGTTGACTGCTGTATGTTTACTTTCTGGCTTTATTGAAAACATGCAGATTTTCTCATTACTGCTGGAAATCGTCTGTTTATTTGGGGGCTTGATTTGATTGTTGATAGCACCGGAACGGGGGACTAGGGGTTCCACGTGCGCGATAATTACCCGAGGGTTATTTAAGAGTCCCCAGGGCCGCGCCATCAAACCCGCCGGGGCGGTGAGGCGGAACCCGCAAGTGCGCCTGGGTTCTGGAGAGCGCAGTGTGCGGAATCAATCAGGGTGCATGGAAGGGCTGCCACTGAACCCCGGGTCCCCATCCACGAATGCGGGTATTTTGGGGACACGTGCGCACACACACACACACACACACACACACACACCCTTCCCAGCCATGCGGTGAAATGTTTCAGTTGTACAGACGTAAATAACCCGTGAGAATAAAAAGCCACAACATCAACAAACACTCCGAGGACGTGAGAGCGAGGTTGGCCAGGGCTGGGGCCCAGAAGGTCCTGTTGGGTGAGGTCTACCTGAGGTAACTTCTTTATGCGGGTAAATAAAGATTAAAGAACCATTAAGAACGTAGATATAGAACTAACAAGACACTAAAAGGCAATTAAGCAGTCAGTGTAATGCCTTATCTCACTGGTTGCTCTGGGGTTGTTTTACAACTAGGAATTAAAATCTGAAAAGGAAGTTTTCAGCAGCTCTGGCCAAATATTGATTAAGTAGCTGTTTGTTGATGCCATTGTTAGGCATTAAAAGGCCAGGATCGCGGCCCCTCACGGGCCATCTTCTATTGTGAGAGATTCTTAACCGCTGAGATCAAAGCGGGATCACTTCAACTTATCTGTCTTGGAAAATCCTCCTTTTCCTCTGAAACCTCTAAGGAGGATTGACCAATTCTCTTTAAGAAATAGGAACCGAAACCAGTTACATGTTGAGGGTTTGTGGAGAAGAGATTCACGGGGTGTTTTTAATTATCCTATGGTGATTTTTTGTTTAGAACTTAGGCTAAGAAGGAGAATTTATCCTCAAATAAATTTTCATTTTGGGGAGTTGGTGGGAAGCATGGAGACTACTGTATGCATGTCGATATATTTCTAAATAATATAGAAGTTTCACTGAAGTTGCCTTCCCAGCTTGGGTGATGTGAAGGGAAAGACATCCGATTTTTATGAAAAACTAGGTAAAGAATAATTAAATACACAGGAAACTGAGAGTTATATTGACTACATTTCTCTACATGTGTTTCCATTATTTTTGTGTTTATGGATGGTTAGATGAGAGTCAGGTAGACTTTTAAATCCCCTATAATGAAGAGGTAGATGTGTTTGTGTGTATATTTTGTGCATCGCTAGCGTTTATTTGTAAGTTGGTCACTATGAACTCTGCTGGCAGGAAACTATATCCAGTTGCAGGAAATAAAAGTTTATTGGTCCTATGGATTGCACATTCTAGAGTCATCAGAATTTAAGGTAACAGCATAGTCTCTTAATTGATACTCAGCACTGCTGTTGAATGCTAGGAAAAATATTTCCCCTGAATGATTTTATGAACTTTTTTTGCTGCTGATTATTAGATGAATGATTAGATTCTTTTTTCTTGTTTAAGAATTCAATATATTTGAATAGGCTTTTCTTTTATTATGAGAGCTGAAATTCCTGCAAGAGCTTTTTTTAGAAATGCCATCTCTGTGCCTAATTTGCGAATTCCAGTGAATCACTCTAAGTGAGTTTATGAAATTTATGCCAGAGTTAGACTTTGGGTATTCAACTGTGCATCATAGATCTGCCTGTGTGGGGGACTTCCAGGGTCCCCTTCTCTGATTATGCTCATTTCAATACTAAATCATTGTGCATAAGGCTTTCTTTTCATTTCATTTTTTTTTTTTTACTCTTTCTGTTCACTCTTGCACAACACATATCTTGACATACAGAGTCAGAATCATTAGCGGATATTTTCTAATTTTTCTATTACTATCTCCTAAGTAATGGAACATCTACCTATGCTCAGATGTCCTTCCACGCAGTCCCTATCATTGCGCTGTAGGGCAACCGTTGCCTGAAACAGGTTAAGCTGGAAGTGTGAGTCAGCTCAGATCTGCTTTGGTTACCTCCTCCTGGGTCCAGATGCAGCATTAGAAAGTTCCTGGTTGCATGTTCCATACATACATACATGTATACTTCATATACATACACAGTTAAAGTGACTCTCCCTTGACACCCTTGGATGTCAGGGTATATGCTCATGTCCTGCCAAGGGGGACAGCAGAATTGAGTTCCAAGTTGGGCCTGATCTCAGTACCAAAGCAGAATTACTGACTTACGAACTAGCTTTTGTCAACTGTATCTCAGTAAAAATGGGGGAAAATAAAACTTTGATAGCATTGTTTAAAAAAAAAAAGAGAAAACAACTGAGTGCCTTTAGCTGAGGAACTGTGATCAGGGAAAGTGAAAGGGAGTTTCAGAGTTGCTGTTCTCTTGGAAGATGCACACCAAAGACTTGCCTACCCCATTCAGCCAGTCTCCAGTAGAGAGTGGCCCAGCTCGGCTTTCAGCTCTGCCTCGCAGTGAGGGGCCAGACCCCGAGCTCCGACAGTGTCGCGCTTTTGCTGGACTCTGGACCTCTCTCCTCTGAGAAACCTCCCACTCAACGTTATCTGTGTTGAGATTATGCTCCCAAATGAACAAAAAATATATCATTTCCACTGTGTAATTGGAACATGCCCAGTTATCAAAATGCCCATTAACTTTATCCAACGTCTATTTAAGAGAGATGAGTTAGAAACTTCACCATTATCAATGGTAGGTATGAGAACCATGGAAACTATTTGCTGAAAACACTTGAGGAATATTAGGTTTTATGAATTCTTACCTTCAATGTCTATTTTCCTTCCTAATAAAAACTAAGAAAAAAACTAACCAATAATTTCTGCTGTGGAAGTGGCCACTTCTCTTTAAAAACAAGATTGTATCTTAACAAAGGGCAGTGGTATAAAACTTAGAATCTGGTTGGATGTTCCGACCAGAGGGAAATCCTGAAAAAGAGTTTTGCCTTGCACAGTACTTACAGCAGAGTTTGTAGCATTTAACTTTTTTGCTGCAGGAGTTTAAGCAGATGACAATAATTACAGAAAGCCCCTTCTTTTTGGGGTGAAGCAACTTGGTCAGAGTAGTCTGAGTTTTTATGTTTCTCTTAGTGCAGTGGTTGGGAAATGAATCTTCCCCGATACAGCAAATTACAACTCATGACAGACATTGACAAACAACCTGTGTATTTGTCTCTTTAAACCCATTCAACAATTCCTTGATTCTTATGTATTTTTATTTGGCCAGGTTTTGTCCATCTACAATAGTATATTAATATCAACTCCCCGTTCAAGAAGCCAACTTTGCCCTCATCCGGGATCTAATTCCAGTGAATTCCATTTTTAAAAGCTGATCAAAATGCTTTGTGGCAAGGATGAGAGACTCTTCTTGGTTGACCAATCTAGGATTAAGAGAGAGGAAATAGCAGTGATTTTCAGTATTTAAAAATTTCCAGGATCACATTGAAACTTCAAATAGTGTAGTTTTATGGAGGCTTAGATGTAAATTTTCAAAATTTTTATAAGTGGATGGTAGTCATGTTTCTAGGAACAACTACAGAATTAAATGTCCTTAGCCTTATATCATTACATGGAAACAATAAATAAGTTGGGTTAGGCTTGTCAAGAAAGGACAGTTAATTGCTGTGCAGATTATATTGCAACATGGAATTAGTTTAGTTTTTGTGTACTTTCAGAGTAAAGGCTTACATGCTCACATACAAATTTGCATTTAACAAAAAGCCTATATTTGTAGGCTTGTAATTTTTATAGGTGCACAGAGATGTTAAAAATACAGACACCTGACCCTCTTATCTTATTATTATTATTATTATTATTTTTGGCAAACCCTAGTATAAGATCTAACTTAACCAGTCAACTGGCACCTATGTATTATATGGGAGTATTAATATCTTCCTTTTTCTTTATAAGGTCTATCTTGAAAAACATTTTATGTTTAAATAATTAAAGACTCATGGAGTGTATCTTCAAACATATATTTAAACATTCTTCTAATTTTTAAATATATTATCATGGTTAAGAAAATCTCAGCCAAAGGGGTGCGTGCATGACTGTATGTATCTCTCAATTACCATGACTGGGATTAACCTGAGCTAAAGAAAATTAATTGGTCCAATTCATTTTATTATAAGAAAAGCAACAGGTTTCTTCTTTCTGAATCCCCACTTGGCCAGTTTCCTGATAGAGGTTCATAAAGCAAGTGTTGCTTGTTTGCTCTGACCAGATACACTCTAACGTCCTTGTCCATGTCCTTGTTTGCCTTATAAGAGCTCAGTCCCCAGGGTAAAAGTGGTATGTTCTTGCAGTCCTAATTTTGCTTTAAAATCGAGACCAAGCACACTTCAGGTGTGACCCCTTGAACTTCAGTTTCGACCTCTGTATGGTGGGCCACGTCATACCAACACTCCAGGGTGATATAGGACTAAAACAATAAGTGCAAGTTGTGTGCAAACTCCACTTGTCGTGGGAAAACTAAAAATCTCGGGGAAGAATAACCCCTGATGTGCAGAAAGTGACCAGCCTGCTGGCAGATGGGCTCTGCCCAAGGGCAGATAAAAAGCTTAATGTGGGGGTTTAGGAACAAATAATAAAGACCAACACACAGACCCATGCGCACACACACACACGTCACAAAACTCACTTCTACTGAGTCAAAAAGTGAGTTTATAAACAACTATTTGATGCAATAGGTCTTATTGCTTTAATAGATATGAAAAAGAATAAAATTCTAAAACCATTCACTGAGATGTCAAAAGATATTTTTAAATTACTTTTTCTCCTGGTTCCATAATGATTACTTTTCTCTTTTAGGTGAACTTGGCTTTTATAAACTCCTCTAAATCAAACTTTTTTTTTTTTTTGGTGCAAGTTGTTTTTTTCTCCCTCAGTCCCTTAGTCAGGGATTGACAAACAAGGTGCCTTTTGGGAATAAGTTTCATACGTACATTCTTTCTCCTGAAATCCTCCCACAATCCTTCGCTTTGTGGAGTTTTTTGGTATGATTTCTCATTACGTCCCTTCTTCACTCACTCTGCTTCCCTGTTCTTAAATGTCCTTACAGCTCTGCACATGACATTGTATATTTTTTCTCTGTTCATGATTCTTCTTAATCCCTCTCCTTTAAAATTTGAGTTCAGAAATATTAGGGAAACCCCCCAATTTGTTAAGCTGGAGGATGTATTTCAGTGACCTTTCTATTCAGTTTCCCTCTATTCGGTTTCAAAAACTTGGGACTTCTGTGTTATTGGGGTGCAGTGTGAGGGGTGAAAGAAAGCAGACTGGCTTGTAAAGATTTGGGGGGCTGGAGAGCCCCCTCACCCCATTTTTACCGCTGGAGCAGCTTGCCAGTGCGGCCACTGGAGAGAAGGAAGGTTGTTTTCTTATCCCTGCGTGCACTGGTCTGACCTGTCTCCGGAATAGGTCAGGCTGGGGCACAGCCAGTTTATGCAGCTGTTGTGGCTTAGGCGTCACAGCAGGCAGCCAGGGCTCCTGGGCCAGCCGGCCCCCAGTGAACTGATAAAAATTCGCTGGCGCGGGACAGCCATGGGGCCTTCCTTCTGGACTGAGCTGGCCCCCTGAAGGCTCTTAAGATGCAAGGGGACTCCTGGATTATGCGGGCCAACTCTCAGCCTCAAAAGGGAAGCATTCTTTATCTGAGGATCACACTCGTGTGGATCCAAGCATTCAAGTGAAATACATACTTTGTCAGGTTTTATTTTAAATCACGTTTGTTTTTGACTAGGTAAAACAATCACTGTGTACATAATTCAAAAGATATAAGAAGACGTACAGTGGCCCTGGCTGGATGGCTCAGTTGGTTAGAGCGTTGTCTCCATCCACCAAGGTTGAGGGTTCAATCCCCAGTCAGGGCACCTACAAGAATAAACCAATGAATGAATGCATCAATAAGTGGAACAAAAAATCAATGTTTCTCTCTAATAAAAGACACAGTGACAAGTTTTCTTCAACCTGTGTCCTTAGAGTGTGCATAAACAAGCAATTACGTTTCTCTCTCTCCCTTTTAAAAAATATTCCCTCCTGCCCTTTTGCACAAACAGTTGTCTGCTGTGGAAACTATTCTGCACCTTTTTTCTTCCACTTTAGAGTATGTCCCAGCAATTACTCCGTATCAGGGCCAGAAGGTCCCAGCCTAATTGTGTAGCTGCATCGTATCCCACCATGATGGTAAACGATTATGTAACACCAGATCTGGATCCCATCTAACCGCATCTTTTGGCACGTGTGTGAGTTTATTTGTAAAATAATTCCTCTTTGGCAGGAATGGCAAAGGGAATGGCATTTGTAGCTTTGATGGCTTTGGTGGCATTTGGGTTCGGTGTTGAGGAGGAACGCTCAGTGAGCTCGGAACGGGAGTGTGATCGCCTGTGGCCACTTCACAAGGACAGAGACGCTTGGCCACCTCATGTATGTGGAAGTGTAGGTTTTGAAATTCCCGCTTAGGAAGATGTTCTGCTAATCCTGACCACCGTCTGGAAATTCTTCTAATATTCTGCTATTTCTCCAAAGGCAAATTCTGTAAATCCAAAGAGAACTTTTTTTTACTTACTTATTCCTCTTTTTTCTTGCCTACTGCTTACATCACTTCACACCCGACAAAAATTATATATGTTAAGCATTCTTATTTTTTTTCCTGTGCTGGAAAAAGTACAGTTTTATAACAATACTTAGAGGCAGTATGCTCTGATTGTTCAGCTATAAAAGCGAAATTGCCTGGCAGGGTCACTGGATTAGGTTTGACCTAGTGAGAGGGCAGATTCTGGTTTTAAAACATGGTCTTGCTTTTCTAGTTTTTGAAAACGGCTAGTTTTTGAAAAACCTGATGCTCTTGAGTTTGGTAAAGGCTAATTCTGAATTTTATAAACTTTTTAGGGATGTGTCCATTCCCTTCTGTGCACAAAAGACTTTTTATGTTTTTGCACATACCTCGCCTCCTTCAAATCATTTCAGCCTATTTTTTCTTAAATCCGATGCTCGGAAATTCAGTTGTCATTGCTGCTAAGTACCTGGCTTACGCAGGAAGCAGGAAGTTCGAGTCTGTGAAATGAGCTGGAAAGAACTGTGCCCAAACTACAGAGAAGAAGAACCCTCTTGGAACCCTCCTGAGAAAACTAGAGATGTGAATGCCAATAAATAATTCTAACGTGAATGTCTCAAGCCTTTCCTTTTTAGGAACTGGCCTTTCAGAAATAGGAGAATGAGTTAGGTGGTACAGATTTATATTTGAAAATCCAAATCTTGGTTCGATTTAAAAGAAAAATAACAGAAGAACAAGTACAGGTCTTCTTTTCTGACTGTTCTTTCTGGCTGCTGGGTCCTAGAGAAGGTAGCTTAGTTCTATCAGGAGGAAGGCAGGAAGGTAACTCTAATGCTAGAATTTTCTGTTGCTCTTAGATGGAAGGCACTGGTTTCTCCTCCTGCTTCCCCTTTGACTTGCTTAGAGAAATCTAAAGGAGTCTATTCGGGAATGTAAACAGAGCTGGTGTTAAGACCAGCTGCACACCTTGGCTGGTGTCGCTCAGTGGATTGGGTACCGGCCTGTGAACTGAAAGGTCAACCGTTAGATTCCCACTCTGGGGACAAGCGTGGGTTGCAGGACAGGTCCCTGCCTGGGGGCATGTGAGAGGCAACTAATGGACATATTTCTGGCACATTGAGGTTTCTCTCCCTCTTCCTCCCTCCCTCCCCCTCTCTCTAAAAATAAAGAAATAAAATGTAAAAAACAAAACAAAAAACCAGCTGCAAAGAGCTGAGAGGAATTAAAAGCAGCTTCCCCTTCCCCCCTCCTAGCTCTCTGCATAATTTGGATTGAATCAGGCCTGTAATTTGTGACATCTGATTACTACCTGCAGAAGTATGCGGCTGTCCACATAGGAAGGAGGGTGTAGGGAGAGTTAATCCCAATGAGAAAAATTGTGATTGTTTGTCAGATGGCTGTGATGTTCTTAACAGAAATTTAGACCACAGAAAAGAAGGGGTTTGCAGGCTCGCATCAAAAGCATAAGCACACTCATGTCCCCCTGACATGTGGTCATGTTGCTGTCATCCACGCAGGTAAAGGGAAGCAGCAAACAGAGGCCTTCTCCAGGGGACGGGCCCGTGTCAGGGAGCAGGGAGCTCAGTGGGAAGTCTGCACTTTTTCTTCCGGTTTGTAAGTTTGCAACTTTGTAAAATAAAAAGGGACCCATGGGCAAAATACTTGAATGTTCCATTTCCTGATTCCCGAGTGAATGGGGTCTCAGTGTCTGGATTTGTTGGTTACATTCTGGAAAATTTTGGAACTTCTAGCATCCTTTCTGATCATTTCCGAAGGAGGCTGGGTGCCCATCCACTTCAGGAAGTCACCCAGATCCACGGGGGTCTCCTCACAATGCCTCTGTGGTCCGCCAGGGCAGAGTATGACTCGGGAAGCTATCCAGTGTGGAGTCTTTCCAGGTGGTAGATTTGCTTGGCTTTTATGCAGACAGGGCACATCCAGGGCTTGTGTGGGCGCGACACACATTTATCAGAGGGCAGTAGGATGTCATCTTCTACAGTTTCTTACTAGAAGCCAATGTCTGCTTGTGGTCACTGCCTTGCCAAGCTGTGAATACTTGCTGAGTTTTTATCTGAAAGAAGAAGGCAAATGGAGGCCCCTGGACTTAGCATCAGGTTAGAAACTGCAGAGCCAGGCTCAAGAGTACAGAACTGGGAGGCGTGAGGGGGGGATGCAGGGGTATTGCAAAGCCCCTGACATACAGGTAGAAGACCAGGGTGGACATTAGAGGCCTGGCCTGTGTTGGATTCAGCTTCCGGGCTTTTCCCAATGACCTTTTGTGGCCTTGATGTCTCTCTGTCTTCTTTCTGCCTGTGGACGGTGTCAGCTGGCATTCTCAGGGCACTCCTGAACATAAAACCACTTGCTCGCTGGAAAGGCCACTTTATCTTGGCTTTCATCAGCAGTTCGCTAAGTGGTCAGTAGAATGTGGGGACATACAGGTCTCTTGAAGGTCAAGGCAAAGTATTCATTACCAGGCACACCCTTGGGTCATGTTATCTGCCCTTTGTAGGTAAATTGGAGCTAGGCTGCTGCACAGTCTTTTATCCCTGATGGGGCACCAACATATACTTGGGAAGACAGGGAGAGGAACAATTTCCTTATTACAAAATACCAGCGACAGAGAGAACCGAATTTGGTCTGACTCTGTTTGTTGGCTTTCATCATTTTATTGAATTACTATAATTTAATGTTACTAGCTTAAACTAACGATTTTCCCCTGACATGAATCCTTTTTTACATTATTTTTTAATGGAAAACACAAATTAAATTCGTTAGGAAAGACAATGACTATCTTTCACATTGAAGTTTCTGGTACTTGGAAAATCCTTTTGGAAAAAGTTTAGGAAAAATAGAAAAACTGCCACTCACACTGTAGTTTATAGGAAATGATGTTACCAGAAGAAGTTTGGGCTTTTGGTAGGGATGTTTGAACAGCTCCCTATCTCTAGCTCTCATCCCCCAAATCCTTAGAAAATGCCCCCCCTTTTCTTTCACAAAAGCCTATACGAGCTGACCTGAGATAAAAAGACGGAGGTCAGTCACCATTGTTGTCCCCTGTCCTTTTCTGTCTCTCCCACCCACATCCCGCTTCTATCTGGCTCACCCTCCTCTTGTGCACCCCAGCTCCGCACACATGCATAACACAAAGCTCCATCTCATTCACCTCGTCACTCAACCAGTTACCCCTTCCAAAAGGCCTCTGGGAGCTGACAGCCTAGCAAGGAGAATGAATCCTTAATTTCACAATTCCAGTGTCCACGTCCGGAAGGTTTTCAGCAGGGGGAAGGGATAGTTCCTGCTGCCCTCAGACCACACTGCGGAAGATGGCATCTTCACTATGAATGGGCTGGACTAGTTTCTGCGACGGGGAAGCTCCTTGTGTCTGCCAGGGTGTGGTACCCCACTCAGCTACCAGAGGAGGCAAGGACAGGTGAGACCTCCGGCCTCCCCCACTGCAGGTAGACTTTTCACATTTCCTGGGAGCAAGGGAAAGGCCTTGGCTTATGTCCTTTGGGCTTCCTGGTAAAGAGCTGGAGCAGAAGAAAGACATGAAGGGTCTGGTGTGGCGTAGGAACGTAGGCAGGGAGAGCATCGTGCGGCCCATCTTGCCTCAGAGCTCAAAACTCTCCCCAAGGAGCAGACACCTGATCTGAGCTCTTATACCTCTAGTGGCTCCTGAACAGTTGTCAGAGGTCAGGAGAGGGAGGCTGCCCTCCTTAAGAAGCTGAGGGGCAGTGAGCATCCGTAGTGGATCCACTGGCTGGGAGAGCTTCTGGAAGGTTAGACTCCCAGATTCTCAGTGCTGGGTCCTGGAGAGCCTCAGAATTGCATTGCTCTGGAGGCCACAAGCCACAGGGGCCCAGGGACACAGCTGGGATTTGTTCTACCTGCAATCTGCGGGGTTCGGAAACAGCCTTCTGTGTCTGCGGACAATTCAAAGAGCTCAAATTCCTGCTCAGCCCCCAAAGTTGGCACTTAGACTTGGCTGGTGTTTTATAAGTATTAGGTAATGGTAGTGGACACATCTAGAAACAGTGTGCTTCTCCCTGAGGCCCACTCAGGTGGAGGATCAAAGGGAACTCAGTGTCAGAGGCAGGTTTACCAGAGAGCTAACCAACCGTCAGTGCCAGGACCTCTCACCTGTGAGCCCGTGCAGGTTGTGAGAGGGGCACTAACAATATCTTCACGTCATCGGGTTTTTGCAAATGTTGCAAAATTAGGATATGTTGATACTTATCTCTCAAGAGGGGCTCCCTAAATTTTTAAAGCCTTGGACCCGTTTCCTTGTTCATTTAGGGTGAAAAGGTGGAAGTGAGGAGAGAAGGGCTCCCTATGCCAGGAGTGTGGGCCTGGCACAGTCATGTGTGACAGATAATAATAATAATAATAATAATAATAATAATAATAATGCTCAGTTTGCCTCCACTCTCATCTTGGACTTCAGAGTTTCCAGGATGCTTCCTCATTTCTTATGTCTTATCTTATTTACTATGAAGCCCAAGTCTGGGTCTGGCACCCAAGGGCTGCTGAGAATTTACCCTTGTGACCCCAGTTCCACACGGCAGCCTCTGTCCTTGCAGGGAGCTCCAGAGAGGGATCCTGGATCGACTCCTCCCAAGAAGATGGGGACCATCCATCCACGCACTGGACATGGGCAAGTGGGCAAGACCCTTACACTTTTGGGGCCTTGGTTCCCTCAGCTGTAAAGGGTGCATCAGGCAGTTTTGAGATGTTCCTTGTAGGTCTCCGAAACTGTTACTTTGACTAGGCTGCTTTCCCTCTCTGGACCTCATTCCCCCTTCCTCTGAGAAACAGAACCTTTGATGAAGAGAAGGCTGCAGTGTCTCCCAGCTTGGGCAGGCTGTGGCAGCTGGGGCCACGTCATGTTTGAGGGAACAGTGGGACCTCCAGGCAACCAGGGAATCAGGGCAAGGATAGAAAGGTCCTGTGACCTTTTGATGTCTGGGAAGGTGAACAACTCCAGTCATATCTCTGGAGGAAGGATGCCCTAGTGCTGGAACAGAGAGGGTAGGGACAGAAGCTTGCTGAGCCATTGAACAGGTGGACACTCTGGCTCTTCTTCTGCATCCAGGTGGGGAAATGCATCCAGGTGGGGACAGGCATGCTTTCTTGTACCTCCTGTCATAGCTGTGGCTTCCAGATGAGACTGGAAAGGCCTGGGGGTCATGGTTAGAGAGATTTCCCTTAAGTTATAGTTGCTGAAGCAAGACTGAAGTCATCTGTGCCTAGACATTTTCCTCTGTGCCCAGAGAGGGACACATGAGATTTCTGGTATCTGATTAAGTTGAAGCTAGAAACTGGGCCCAAGGAGAAATCAGACAAGGGTGACTTCACCCTTCACTCCATCTGATTCTGCTGATGTGTCTTTAAATTAAGTCAGCTCCCTCTCTAGTGCTTGTCAGAAACTCAACTGGACAAACAAAACTTTTTTTTTTTGCTTCTGAGTTAAAATACACACATCTATACTTACAAATAAAATATAGTATTTGAATCAATTAAAATTTTCCTTGCAAAATAGAGTTTGAGAGAAAACTTGTAAAGATTAAACAGGAGATTATTTCAAATCTGCAAACCTTTTTTTTTGTTTTGGCCAGGACTTTGCTAAGAAGCATTTTAGAAACTTAGAAAGAATGTAAGAAATATTTTTTGTTGCATTAAAACAACTCAAGGCAAGCTGTTATAGACTATCAAGAGAAGATTTTTATATTTTTTCCCTACATTTTTACATCTTTATTTTTGTGGAGGAAAATTCTTTTGAAAGTCAACATCTACATATTGATTTTTATGGTATATATTCTGGAAATAGGCAATGATTCATTCAAATACTGC
>VMDR010005297.1:0-52689 GCA_007922815.1 Macrotus californicus | reverse complement strand
ATTTTGCCCATTATTTTCATCTTGGTTTGTCTTTTGGAAGCATCTGAAATCTGTTTTTTTGCCTCCTTTGAAAAAATATGATTATTTGTATTTTACTGAGAATATGGGGAAAATTTTAGAATAATTTAAGCATTCTGTCTCCCAAATGTATCTAAATGTAAAATGGCAAAAAACACACTCCTTAAATTGGACCTGTGTATTTATTATACTATGTAGGTGCATACTATTTGCTTACAACTGTACTAGAAAAATTAATTCATGATATTATCCTGGCATATCCTTCTTGTCTTATAATTTAGTTTGCTTAAAAATGAATACTCATTTTTAAAAAAAGTTTCATTGGGGTATACTTGACATAATATAACTTGCTTTGAAAGTGTACAATTGCTGTAAAATGTACAACTTCATAGATTTTGGCACATGCATATGCATCTGAAATGATCATAATCAAGATAATGAACATATCCACCACTCCTAAAAGCTTTCTTGTGCCCCTTTATAATCTCCCCACCTGTCTTTCCCCTCTACCCTCAGGAAACCACCAATTTGTCTTCTGTCTTCAGTGGTTAGTTTACATTTTCCATGATTTTATATCAGTGGAGCCATACAGTTTGCACTCATTTTTCTGCAGTTATATCTTGTTTTGTATGAAACACTAGAGGTCTGTCTGGAAAAAGTCCAGCCATTATTAATATAAAGAGAATAGTTTGTGTGACATCAATATAACTTGGCAGCCAAGGAGAGTGGACTGGACTGTGCATGTGTGAACAACGATGACTTCACTGTACTAGTCAGTGGGGGTGGTAGACACCTTTGAGTGAGCATGTGTACTGTGTGGCCATCACATTCAAATGGCTGAGCAAGTAGAGCAATGAATCTGCATCATATTTTGCATTAAGCTTGAACATTCCTCTGTGAAAACTATTTTAATGATTCAGAAGTCTGCAGCTATGGGTAACTGACGGTTGGTAGCTTCATCACAACAACACACCTGCTCATCCATCATATCTCATGCAGAGATTTTTGGTGAAACATCAAATCACCCAGGTGACTCATCCCCACTACAGCCCAGATTTGGTGCCCTGTGACTTCTGTCTTTTCCCAAAACTAAACTCCCCTTTGAAAGGGAAGAGATTTCAGACCATTGATGAGATTTAGGAAAACATGACAGGGCAGCTGATGGTGATTGGGAGAACTGTGTGAGATTCCAAGGTACCTACTTTGAAGGGGACTAAGCCATCATTGTCCTGTGTACAATGTTTCTTGTATCTTATATCATCTTCAATAAATGTCTCTATTTTTCATATTACATGGCTGGATACCTTCTGGAGAGACTTTGTATTATTTTGTTCATTGTTTGACTCTTTGTTAGTTTCTATTGATTAAAAATCTCTCTCAGTCTTGAAGAAGTGGCCTGAAGGATTTTTTTTTGCTTATCTATGTGTTTTAGATGGAAACCATTAAGAGATGCAGTAAAATGTAAAGTTTGCACATTTGGGAATATGTTATTTATTAATATCAAGTTTTAATTTTCAGTATCAAGTTAACTTACTATATGTTTTATTGTAAATGATAAACAAATGTTGAATTAATGGGTTTTTGAATCAAACAGATCCTGATTTGAATCCTGTCTTTGTCATTTATTAGCTGTGTTTTATAGAACAGTTATTTCTCTTGGTTTCAGTTTCCTCATTTTTAAGTAGGAATAATGATAGTCATTATCAGGATAAAGTGAGATAATTTATACAAAGTACTTGGAACATATCCTGGCACAGATTGTACCCTGAGTAAATGTTTGTTGCTGTTGTAGGTTATACTATGAAGGTGGAATGTCAGTTGCATTAAAATATTTTGTGGTATTCAGACTTCTGTCATAAAACTATCCATTTGTTTTTCTCATAGACTCTTGTAGTTTTAAAAAACTATATTCAAGTGTAACGTTCCTCTATTTATTTCTTAAGTTTCATTTTATTTAGTGGCTCAGTCTGTGCCCATATGATAACAAACCCCTGGATAAAAACAGAAAAAGCATTAGTTTTGGATGACTGGGTTCATATCAATGGTCATGGTGGATTGACCAGATGTCATGACTAGTTAACTGTATTTGTGTTTGCCTTTCCAACTTTTTATCTGCATCAATTCCTTTTTTTTTTGTCTCTGTTATCCCTGTCCTGCTCAAGTTAACATATCCTTTTAGCAATTTGTCCTTTGTGGGTTCTGCTCTGGAAAGGACCTTTGGAGAGGCATCAATAGGAGAAACCAAGGTCCCAGACCCTTCAGACCTTTCTGAGAGCCTCTTGCACTACAAATGGGGATGCACTTGAATTTTGAGTTCCAGCCAATGTCTTTCCATTGGCCTACTGTGCTTTCCAGTGAGCACTTGTTGGCAATTTCTGGGTTTTCCTATTCTCAGATCCATAATTTTGCTTCTTTCTCTTTTCTCCTGCATGGCAGGGGGTATCACATGGGGCTTATAGCTGTTGGTGGTTTATCCCTATCCACTCATATATTCAGGTTCCTAGGGAAATCTTATCCCTTAACTATCACCATTTAGTATTAATACTTTCATGAGTTTTTTGGCTTTGGTGTCCTACTTGTTCTGTTTTTATGTAGGGGGGATGGGATTTGGGGAAGTTTAAATACTAGATTGTGGCTCCCATCGTATTCCCAGAATGCCTCCCGGATCAGTCTTTTTTTTCACATTTATCTCCCCATTTGATATAAAGCCGACAGTTTTCTGGAAGCTCTGACCTGAAGGTTAATGAAATGGAAACTAGATTGTGATAAAAGAAACTGAACTAGCTGGAGGTAGCTTGCTAGTGGAATTCTTTCAATGTAGATGTTTAATTTTTCTGAATGTGTTTGTGGCTTAGAATCCATTACTTTTTTATTATTTAATTTGTAAATATGAGGACAAGATATAGATCATTTTTATGCATTTCAGATATGCTATGAGTCGATTTCTGTTCTCCTGCCCCATAAGGATGAGAATCACAAAAAGAAATTTTTTGACACAGCACTATTAACTTAGAATTCAGGTATTGGTTCTATTCCCTGCCACCAGAATTGTAAAGGAATTTTACTTTTTGCCCTATTGAACACTTTTTCAAAGTCTTTTTGGTGAGCTGGCGTTGCTTTCTTTTCTTTCCCTGACCTCTTGTGTTTTCTTGGTAGTAAAAATCATTCAGGTTGGAAATATAGGCAGTGAAAAGCTTTTTAGGGTTTTCATTGGCTTCAAACCTAAAGAGTATCAATTAAACCAATCCAATTACTTTTGGAACTTTGCCTCCTTTTTTTGAGGAAATTAATCACTGGAGAAATAAACATGTCATCTGGTCATTTGAAACCTTATGGATTTTTGTTCAAGTTTAAAATTGATTAGAAGTAGTGTTGGTAGTGGTCTGGGGTGAGTTAGAAAGGAAGGAAGCAGAATTAATTATCCCCCCAAATCTATTACACTCCAAGGGCATTTTCTGCAGAATCATTATTGCTAGTGTATTATTAGACTTCGCCATGAAAGGTGAGTGTATTAGCAATTTTACCTGATCCACAGGAGAGGAACATAGGAATCTGAGAAATTCTTGAAAGTCCAGGAAGATATAATTAATTCCCAGACTTCCTCCTTGTATTCTGTCTGCTGCTACAGAAATAGCTGAGCTTTTAACAGCAGCAATCATTAATGACCTACACTTTCCCTTATAATAAGAATTTTCACTTAATTTTCAGAAAGATTCAGAAAGTTCTCATTTTGGAAACTAGAAATTACTACTGATCATACCCATTTATGTGTACAAGTGGACTTTGGTATACTTGCATCATTTACAGCGAGGAGAGGTTTTCTCCTCATCTGACCTCATCTCCTTGTCCCTAGTACAGCCCATCTGCTCCTTTCTTGAGTCTTGCTGTATGTGGCACCCACTTCTTGACTGTTTAATTCCCAGTTCTCCACCCTTGCCAGGCCATTGTCTGCCATCTGAAAGGCCTCCCAGCATCAGCCCTGTTAGTTAAGAGTTAACCTCTCTTCTTATCTGGCTTAGAACTCAACTTCTGCAGGAAGTCTTCTATTAAATTCTACTTATTCCCTCTGATGGTGCCATTGGGGCACCATCCCCTCAGCACATATATATTTGATTTGAAGAATAATACTTCTCACTGCACTTAATATAGTTTCCAGTCCAAACTGAGCTCTTAAGAAACAACTACAGTAGTTCCCCCCTTATCCACGGTTTTGCTTTCCATGATTTCAGTTACTTGTGGTCAACTGAAGTCTGATAATTAAATGGAAAATTCCAGAGAAAAACAATTCACAAGTTTTAAATTGCACGCCCTTCTGGTTAGTGTGATGAAATCTCACACCATTCCACTCCATCCTGCCCAGGGATGTGAATCATCTCTTTGTCTAGTGACCCCTGTGTACTCTATCTGTCTATTAGTAACTTAGTAGCCAACTTGGTTATCAGATTGACTCATGATATTGCAGTGCTAGTGTTCAAGAAACCTTTGTTTTACTTAGTAATGGTCCAAAAGCGCAAGGGTAGTTATGCTGGTAATTTGGATGTGCCAAAGAAGCCTTAAAGTGCTTCCATCAGTGAAAAAGTGACTATAGTACAATGATATATTGAGAGAGAGAGAGAGATTTACATAACTTTTATTGCGGTATATTAAAATAATTATTTTATTTTATTTTTAGTTATTGTGTTAATCTTGTATTATGCCTAATTTATAAACTTTCTTATAGGTGCATACATATAAGAAAAAACAGTATATATAGGGTTAATTACTATTCACAATTTCAGGCATCCACTTGAGGGTCTTAGAACATATTGCCCATGGATAAAAGGGTTTTGTGTATTAAATTAACCTATTACCTTTGCAGGAAAACCAGTAAGTAAGTCTCATGTATCAAAAGTGTGAATTTATTCAGGTTTTTGAGTGTTGGGGAGTCAAACAAATGTTCTATGAAAACAAAGAAAGATGAAGTTTAGGTGAATCGGGTTTTATACTAGAATTTGGTTATTTGCATACCAACATTAACTATAGCATGTAGTAATACTATAAATGTTTTTTGGATCATAAGAATAGCTATTCTGAACCTGGATTATTTAGTCTAATCCTCCCAATACTTGGAGGTATGTACTCTTATTATACAGGTGGGGAAAAAGTAGGTTTACAGTTGTTCATGTGGAAAATAATAACAACAATTAATAAATACTGATACAAGAGTAAACTGTGTTTTGTGTACTCACAACTGTAAACCTACTTTTGCCCCACCACCTGGTTTTATTTTGCAGGTATTGACCTTGATGCTTAAAGGAGTCAGGTAATTTGCCCAAGCTCATCCAGGTAACAAATGCCTCAGATGTGTTTTTATTACTGGCAATCTGCATCTAGACCTTATCTTTTAACTACTGTATTCCATTAATGCCAAAAATAAGAACACAGTGAATTATTATTTTTTCTTTCCATTTTACCATGCCCAGGCAGTAAAGACAGTCCAGAGCAGTGTTTTACAAAACTTCCCAGACAACCTGCATCAGAATCACTATGTTGTGTGACTGATTCACTGACTGAGCATCACATGTGGGATGGATTCTAAGTGCAGCCTTGGTTTTTCCACCACCACCCTGGTTTTATTCAGAGGTCCACTCCACACCAGTTCTTGCTTTAGGAGATATTCTTGGGCAAAGCCTAAGACAATTTGAGGACTGTTTTCTCACCTGTGTGGCCCATGTGGTCTAAAGGAAACACATATACATCCCTTGCCCCTATGAATTCTGGGAGCACAGACTGATCTTAGCCCACCAACCAGCTAGATTCTGCTACCTCAGGACACTTTCACTTTTTCAGAGGAAAGTCTAGCTCCCTGTCTCTCAATGACTGGGAACACATACCAGGCTCTGGGAGTGACCTCATGAGCGCCCCCTCACTCTTCACAGTCTTTTATTTCCTTGTTCAGATGAAGCATTAAGTGTCAGGCAGCTGTTTTGAAACATTTCTTTTGTAAATTCTATGTATGAAGGCGTGGGTGTGTGAGTGTGTTTTGCACTGCTTTTGGTTTCTATGGTGTTGGTGCCTGTGCAGGATATCTTCATTTTGCCTCTCCAGACCCTCTCTCACTTGTATGGCCCGAGAGGTTGACCTATACGGACTTCACCAATAGACTCCCTTGACTTCTGGCTTCCTGTTGAGTTTGGTCAATGGGGAGAATGGGAAGAAGCCAGGAAATAGGGAGTGTAAGGCTAAGTTAGTGATTCTCTGGCTTCCTCCCTACTGCGTTTTCTTGGGATGCCTGCATCCCTCAACAAAGGCCAGAGCTTATGTCAAGCAGCCCTCTCTACCCAGGTCCTCTCTCGAGATTCTTCCAATACTCTCTTCCCCTGTTATTAGGGATGTAAACAAGGCCCTTGCTACTGCTAGAGCTGGGCCACTGCATTACTCCCTGTGGCTTCTCTACTCTCTGCCTGCACCTTTTGTAAATGCTCTTTATTAAACTTCCTCATGTTACCCAGATTTAGTGTGCCATCTGTTTTCTGCTGGGATCTTATCCATTATGTTGCCTCAGTTGAAACTGATATAGAGGTGCTGCCATTTTAACATCCTGTTACACACATTAAAAATAGAGATTCCTTTTTGGGAGAAGTCTCTGTTTAGGTCCTCTGCCCATTTTTTAATTACATTTTTTTGTTTTCTGTTGTTGAGTTGTATGAATTCTTTGTATATTTTGGATAACCCCTTATCGGAGGTGTTTGCAAATATCTTCTCCCATTCAATTGGTTGCCTTTTTGTTTTGTTGGAGGTTTCTTTTGCTGTGTAGAAGCTTTTTAGTTTGATTTATCCCATTAATTTATGTTTGCTTTTATTTCTCCTGTCTTTGAGGTTAAATTCATAAAATACTCTCTAAGACCAAGGTTCATACATTTTGTGCCTATGTTTTCTTCTATGTAATGTAGGTCTTTGATCCATTTTGAGTTAATTTTTGTGTATATTATCTATTGACCAGTGGGAAATGAGGCGGGGTGGGGAGGTAGTAAAGGGGGCAAACATATGGTGACAAAGGATTTGACTTTGGGTGGTAAACAGATAAGGCAATATACAGACGATGTCTTATAGAATTCTACACTTGAAACCAGTATAATTTTATTCACCGATGTTACCCTGATAACTTTAATTAAAAATAAAAAAGTATAAATTCCTTGAACCCCCACTAGACTTACTGAATCACATTCTCTGGTGGTAGCATTTGGGATTTTGTGTTTTTAGCAAACATCTCAAATGATTCCAATGATCACTACAGATTCAGATTTAACAGAAGTTGAACATCAATTCAGGAAGTAGAAATCAAATTTTGAGTGATACCTTACCTTTAGGAATTGAACCATTTTGCCAGCCTGGAAGGCTTACTGAGTTCAAATTGGCAAAGTGCTTTGAGTTTCAGTAATAGAAAAATACTGTGTTTATACTGTCCATGTAACATTTATGCTTTCTTATATTTTCTCTAAAACTTGGCTTCTTTTAAGTAAATTGATTAATATTTCTGACTACCATACATAGCTCCTATGCATGGTTATTTTTATACTTGAAATTCTAGACATGGTTTACCAGTATCAGATGAAGTTAATTTTGGCCTAATATATAGATCTAATACCACTTATATATAATAGTATGACTTAATAAACAGTGTTTGAAGTAACTATTATTGCTGTGTGCTTTCTGGAACAACGTTGTTTAAAAGGGAGATTTTAGAATTCTTTTTAAAAAATATTTATTTATTTTTTAGAGAGAGGGGAAGGATGGGAGGGGAAGAAAGGGAGAAAGAGATGGAGAGAAACATCAATGTGAATGCAAGAGAAAGAAACACTGATCGGTTGCCTCTCACTTGCCCCCAGCTGGGGACCTGGCCTATATCCCAGTTATGTGCCCTGACTGAGAATCGAACCAGTGACCTTTTGGTTCACAGGCTGGTGCTCAACCCACTGAGCCACACCAGCCAAGGCAGAATTGCTTTTAAAAAAGACGTGGCAGGCATAATAATGAACAACCCAAAATGTCTGTGTCCTAATCCCGGGAACCTGTGAGTGGGTTAGGTTACATGGCCAAGAGGTATTAAGGTTGCAGATGAAATTAAAGTTTCTAATCAGATTTTCTTGAGTTGTTGAAATTATACTGGAATATCTGGGTATTTTCAGTGTAATCACAAGGGTCCTTAACTGTGGAAGAGGGAAGCAGAAGTCAGAGCTATATGATCTGGCAAAGACTTGACCTGTTGTTGGCTTTGAAGACAGAAAGGGACCATGAACCAAGGAATGAAGACTTCTAGAAGCTGGAAAAGACAAAGAAGTGGATTCTCCCCTAAAACTTTTGGGAAGGGGCATAGACCTGCTGACGCCTTGATTTTAGCTCTGTGAGGCTCATGCTGGCCTTCTAACTTATAGAAATGGAAGCTAATGAAGACATACTGTTTTAATCCTCTAAATTGGTGGAAATTTGTAACCGCAGCAGTAGAAACTGATAATAAGGGTTAAAAGGAGTAAGGGGAAAGATATTTCAAGTAACAAATCAATACTTTAACTGAGGTCATTTACCCTGCAAACCTTGAACCATGCAAAGGCTGTAATTGTCATGACTGAATGTCAAACAAACAGAAAAAATTTAATTTGTTCTTTTGGAACTTCAGTGGGTGACATCATGACTTTTTGATATTTTAATTATGAGGTTGGCATGGGAGCAAACTATACACAGATGGTGACGACTGGGAGCCTCATTCTAAGTCAGGGCTAAACTGTCTAGAATGTAGCTGACCTGCAACAAATGGAAGGCCAGCCCCCGAGAGACAGTGTCTCCAGAGACAGTCCGTTCTTTGTGTCTCTGGGAACCCATCCACCATCGCTGTGAAGGTGCAGGAGACAGGGCAAGAGGCAGGAGTGCCTGGGTCCGATTATCTTTCTTTTCATTTTCTGTGGTACTTTTTGTTTTACTTATCTCCCAATTCTCATATTAACATTTTTACATTTGCTGTCATATTCTTAATTCCCCGAAACTAATTTTTAATTTCTGAGTGATGACAGGGACGGCCTCCCTGACCAAACAGTAGTCAGGCTGTGCCTCTCGGCCTGCCAGCCCAGTTCTAGTAAGAATCTTGCTCCAGCTATTTCAGTGAGAACTCCCCGCTCCTGGATATCCAGTTAAGTCCTCAGCCCCCAGCCTTTGATACTTCACAAATTTCCTTTTAGTACTTTCTCATCTACTGACTCCCTCAGCCAGGCTGTGAATCTCCCGCTGTCCCTGTTGTATTTGGAATTGAGTCTAATCCCTCTTCCCTGCTGGAAGTAGTCCGGATCCCTATTGCAGTAGTCTCAGACAAAATCTTCCTTGCCTGTTTAACTTGTCCAGTGCCATTTCTCTTTGGCAAAGCTTCTTTTGCATGGAGTCTTTCTTTATTTTTTTTCAGTTTACTATCTTCTCAAGCAGAGAACATTAGTGATGGATTTATTTTTTCTGAAGTTTTTTCTTCTCTGCTTTTCTTCCATACAAATTTAGAGATTTTTTTCAAACAAATTGTTTTTGTTTTTCATATTTAAGAGTGGGCCACTAAAATTCTAAATGGCAGTTCTGTACATGACTTGTCAATTGAAAGGCTGTATATTTCTGCAATCCTTCATTAATACCTGTGACTGCTTTCTCTGGGGCTGGTGAAGTTTTCCAGAGAGAAGTTTCCCAAACTACTGCCAGTTGGGAGAGATTAAGGCTGCCTATGTGAGTGCTGGAATCCAGGCTGAGTGACCAACTGAGAATCTTCCCTTTTAATGTGTGTGCGTTTTAATGTAACCTCTCTATTTTTAGTGTGATCTCCCTTGCTTTGTGTGTACCTGGTGTTCCCCAGCTCATAATCCCTTCTATTTGCCATCTCCAGAGAGTGACTCTAGGGCCCCCTGCAGGTTGAGAAGGGTATCTCGGTGCTTATGAAGTCCATGCAGACTCCCTGGCAATCTTCATGTTTTAAGCCCTGCCCCATTTCCCAGTCTTTTCAAGGTAACTCTAACTATTGCATCTTTTCATCATTCTCAGGAAGTAATTGGTTGGTTTCTTTCACTGCTGGTGTAGGGTTACATTTTCTCAGGGCTGCTAAGTTAGGATCACTTATCTCCCTGCTTTCCATTTTTCCATTATTTTGTTTCCATCGTCTCTTAATTTTTTTTGGCTTTTCCCAGAAGTGGAATATCAAAAGATATTCAATACATCATGTTTAGCTGGAAGTAAGTGCATACATTTTAGAAAGGTTTTCAAGATGTTAACTAATTGTCTTCTGGTTTTCTCTCAGTCAATAAGAAATTTGATTCACTTTAACATCCTGGTATCTCACAACAAACTCAGAATTAATGAATGATGATGGGACTATTAATTTTTTGTATAAATAGATACACTGTGTTTCCCTGATACGTTTAAAATATTTTTGTTTCTTTATATTTTTTAAATTTTTATTGACTTTATTTGGGTGACATGGATTAATAAGATTATATAGGTTTTAAGTGTACAGTTTTTAAATCCATCATCTAATGTTGCATTGTGTATTCGCCATCCAAAGTCAAGTCTCTTTCTGCCACTATTTATTCCCCTTTGCTGTCTTCTACCCCCCCCCACCCCCTTTCCCTCTTATAATCACCATACTGTTCTGTGTCTGTGAATTGTTTTTTTCTACTTAATCTCTTCACCTTTTTCATCCAACCCTCCAACCCCTGACCCTTCTGACAGCTGTCAGTCTGTTCTCTGTATGTATAAATCTGTTTCTGTTTTATTTATTTTGCTCATTAGATTTCACACATAAGTGAAATCTTAGGTTATCTGTCTTTCTCTGACTGGCTTATTCACTTAGCCTAATACTCTCTAGTTCTGTCCATACTGTTATAAAAGGTAAGATTTCCTTCTTTAAAAAATATTTCTTTTATCCTCACCCAATGACATACTTATTGAGTTTGGAGAGAGAGTGAGGGAAACATCGATGTGAGAGATAAACATTGATCAATTTTCTCTTGTACATGCCCTGACTGGGGACCTAATCCACAACCGAGGCATCTGCCCTGACTGGGAACCGAACCCGCAGCCTTTTGGTTTACCGGACTCCACTCCAACCCACTGAGCCACACCAACCAGGGCAAGATTTCTTTCTTCTTTTATGGTTAAGTAGTATTCCGTTGTGTAAATGTACCATAGCTTTTTTTATGTACTCATCTACTAATGGGCACTTGGGCTGATTACAAATCATGGCTTTTGTAAATAACACTGCGATGAACATAGGAGAGCATATATTTTTTGAATTGTTTCAGATTTCTTCAGATATATTCCCAGAAGTGGAATCACTGGGTCTTAAGGCAGTTCCATTTTTAATTTTTTGAGGTAACTCCGTACTGCTTTCCACAGTGGTTGCACCAGTCTGCATTCCCACCAACAATGCAAAAGGGTTCCCCTTTTTCCACATTTTGCCATCACTTGTTGTCTGTTAATTTATTGATAGCCATTTTGACAGGTGTGAGGTGATACATCATTGTGGTTTTAATTTGCATTTCCCTGATGATTAGTGACGTTGAGCATCTTTTCATATGTCTATTGTCCATCTGTATGTCCTCTTTGGAAAAGTGTCTATTAAGGTCCTTTGCCCATTTTTAATTGGATTGTTTGTTTTTTTGGTGTTGAGTTGTCTGAATTCTTTATACATTTTGAACATTAACCCCTTATCAGATGTATCATCGATGAATGTGTTTTCTCATTCAGTGAGTTGTCTTTTCATTTTGTCAATGGTTGCCTTTGTAGTGCAAAAACTTTTTAGTATGATGTAGTCCTATTTGTTTATTTTTTGTTTCCTTATTTGAGGAGATATATCAGAAAAATATATTGCTGCAAGAAATGTCTGAGGTTTACTGCCTATGTTTTCTTCCAGAATTTTTATGGTTTTCAGTCTAACATTTAAGACTAACTTATTTTGAATTTATTCTTGTGTGTGATAAGAAGGTGGTCTAGTTTCATTTTTTTGCATGCACCTGTCCAATTTTTCCCAACATCATTTATTGAATAGGCTGTCTGTAAGCCATTGTATGTTCTTGCTTTCTTTGTCAAATATTAATTTACCATAAAGGTGTGGGTTTGTTTCTGGGCTCTCTATTCTGTTTCATTGATGTATATGCCTGTTTTTATGCCAGTATTAGGCTGTTTTGATTATTATGGCCTTATATGATAGCTTGATATCAGATAGCATGATTCCTTCAACTTTGTTCTTTCTCAAGATCACCATTGCTATTTGGGGTCTTTTGTGGTTCCATGTAAATTTTTGGAATATTTGTTCTAGTTTTGTGAAATATGCCATTGGTATTTTGATAGAAATTGCATGGAATATATAGATGTCTTTAGGTAGTATGGACATTTTGATGATGTTAATTCTTTCTATCCATGAACACAATATATGTTTCCACTTGTTTGTATTTTCCTCAGTTTCTTTCTCTAGTGTCTTATAATTTTCCCAGCACAAGTCTTTTACATCCTTGGTTAAATTTACTCCTAAGTATTCTATTATTTTTGATGAAGTTACAAATGGGACTGTTTTCTTCATTTCCCTTTCTCATAGATCATTATTGGTGTATAAAAATGCAACTAATTTCTGCATATTCATTTTGTACCTTGCTACGTTACTGAATTCATTTGTCAATTCTAGTAGTTTTTTGGTGGATTCTTTAGGGTTCTCTATCTACAGTGTCATGTCGTCTTCTCCCTGATACTTTTTAAAAGATTTAAGGCGGTAGCATAGTGAATCCAAGTGAACAAAAGAATTTACAATAGAGAATAAATTACACAAGTGGAAACTGTCTCACCCACCATATTGCATTAGAGCTGAGGATTATCCCAGGAATCACCTAACAATAGGGGTCCATATTGATTTTAACCGCTAATTATGTCAGGGATGTGACCCCAGGTTCAAATTTTAAATCTAATTCTGTTAAATCTAAAAGTAGTTCCTGAATTCTGAATTGTAATTTAAACAGAAAAAAATTACAAACTATGGCAAAGTAACAAATCTCAGTCGCTTAACTCATGAAATGGTTAAGAATTTTTTATCATCTTTTATCATGCAGTGTCTTGGAAAAAGCAGAATAAATTGGGATATTTAAAGCCAATCCAAACGTAGTAAAGCTCCCAACAGATTTAGGACTAATAAATGGTGATGGAACTATTAAGCTATTAAGATTGGACCTTTCCCTTGTTCATCAAGGGTATTAGAGTGGAAAACAAAAACCTGATTAGAATTCAAGGAGGAAAGGTGAATCATAAGTAAAGCTGGAGGACTACAGTGAGTTTCTGTCTGGTAAAATCCAGGACTTCAAATCTCTATCTTTCTTTTAAAGGACATAGAAGTAAACACTGATGACAACTTTTTCTCAAAACCAAGAATGAGTCTTGGATCAATCTCGGTCATGTTCTTCATTTACATAAACTAAATTTGGTGGTGATTGAGATTTTTGAGAACTGTTTTAGGTCATTACTAATGAGGTCAGACACCTGAAGGACTGTGTTTAGAGTAGGGCCCTGAAATGTCACATGAACGAGACATTTTCTTGGATATTTTGATCTAACACAGGTTTTAACATTGCTTGTTCTTAGATATGAATTTTTTGCTCTCCAAGAGATGTAGAACATTAACTGAACTGACTCCTATTTCATACCACTCTAAACTCATGTTATAATGTTCCAGAACATGGCTGATTTTAAAAAATCCTTTTCATTGAAAGCATAACTCAGTAAGTTGATGCCAGGTGGTGAGGAGGATCAATTTTTCAAGAATCTTCTGTTTTGATGAGTAATAGAACTTTCAAAAATATTATTTCAATAAACCTCTTTTACCTGTAAAATGAGATTAATGTTCAGATACTCTTTAAAGCCTAATAGTTTCCCATGCAAGGAAAGGTGTACTAGATAGGTCTTCATACTCTGTCTTTAGTTTTAATACAATGAAACTGACTTAAGTTTTTAACTACCTTTACCAAATATCCAGTTAGATTATTATACTGTCAATATTTCAATCTATAAGCCTGAATTTATTAAATGTTTTAACGTGTCCTAGACTACCGCAAAATGTTTTCGTGTTTAATTTTATGGAAGCACCTACCACAGTGTCTTTTACCTGATAGGTGCCTGTTAAGCATTTTTGGGACTTCAATACCTGTTACATTTGTTCACTACCCAATGTAAGAGAAAAGGTCTTCAGAAATGAAATAAGCAAGATTAAAAATTTTTAGGCAAATAAAGATGAAGAAATGTTCAAATCACAAAGTAAATAAGTTACCCACCTCACTTACTCATAGGCCCAGTTGGCATTTAATTAGTACTGGATATAAAATATAAACTATACTGGTTGGTAAAAAGCCACTGTTCTGAGTACCTACCCCTTCCAACTGCCTTCAGGGCCCTAGACCTCCCTACAGCCCAGCCATTAATGAATTAATACCTGTCAAAACAGGGGGTGTCCAGGGCCCTGAGCTCATTCTGATTGGCTAACATCTGGGACACATTGTTGTTATATGTCTTGATTATTGCCCTTCCTCACTCACTAGGCAATATGTGCTAGGGAATGCAAATAAATCTCAGTATTAGCTGGATGCCGATTTTTTAATAATTAAATCAGTTTTTGGAGCATTTCCCAAGCCCTTTTTCATGGAATTATTATTCATTCACTTGAAAAATACCTATTTCTTTCATGTAGAACTTTTCAGAGTCTTTAATATATGACTTTATAGTTTAAATCTCTAGGAAGGAATATCTCTATTGCCAAAACTTACTTGACTGTGGAAGCCCTCCTTTTCCCCATGGAACACTAATTAATATCAATTGATATAATGTGTACTAAAACCTTAAATATTTAGATAGCTCTTGCTTCTCCTCATGTATGTATAAAAATCAACATTATTCACTCTTTGAATTATCAAATTCTGGCAAGGCAGAAGAGAAGTTAGAGCTGACTATTGCTTTAGTCAGGCTGGTTAGGTCACGCTGTGGGAACACACAACTTCTGTATCTTAGTGGTGTAACACAGCTACTCATGCAAACGCTGTTGTGGGGTGACATTGTCCCAGTGATGGGGCAGCGTTTTCCTTATGCTGGGGAGCAGATGGAATATATGGGGAGCCCCCTGTCTCTACCAAAACCATATGGCAAAAATGAGGAGTATGTAGTTTAATACGTTGATTGTCCTTCATGTTCATTTTGGTAAACAAAGCAATAACAAGCTATGTGTTTTTAACCTCCCTCCAAAAGTTTTTGTTGTTGTTGTTCATCATTCTGCAAATTTGCCATTGCAAAGTATCAATAGGCTTTGCCCAGTCTTAGAGTGTATATCATTTTACCATTATATGCTAAGGTATTTAGTTCAAGTTTTTAAATATTCAGTCTCTACTGCAAACACATAGAGTTGAGAGTTTTGTTACCAGATGTTTGTGTTTTTTGGCATCTTGCTTACATGCCAGTATTGTTTATTTCAGTGTTTCTTATTCTTTGTGTCTATTTGGTTAATTTGTATGTAGATAATTAAGAACTCCACATTTTTTTTTTTTACTAAACATCAAAGGTATTATCTTTTACCATGATTATTTCCTAAAAGACATATGCCAAGTGAGAAATTTCCCCTGATCTTGTCACAGGAATATCTCTTCAAGGTATTTGTTATCAATTGTGCCAAAGATAGGAACTCTGAGAGAACCTTACAAGAGCAGCTGCACATAGCATCTCACCATGCCTGGCCTAAATCAGTTGTTCCTAATTTTTCAGTTTTGTGAGTCATATACTTGCTCATGTCTATTCTGATGTTAAAGCCTCCAGTATCTCCCTGTGTTTGGACACTTTATTGGAAGGAGGGAAGATACCTCAACTGGGTACAGAGCAGTGCTGAAGGATGCTGTGGTGAGGGAAGGATGAATCCCTTTTGCTCATGACTTAAATATTTTTTCAAAATGATTTAGATTTTAGCATGGTCCACAAATATAGGTTTTTTTTTCATGATGCTGTAGGGGAGGAAAAATATTTTTTCCTTTTACCTAAGTTCTCAGCTGGGGGCCCTATAACAAGGCAGATTAACAAAACAAAAGCTTACAAATGTGTGTAACATAACTTTTACGTGACATGGGAATGTTGAATGGAGACCTGAAGAAGTGATTAAACCTGAGTGTTTTTATGCTGCGTTTGATGAAGGGTGGAAAGTCGTGGAAAAATGTGACAGGACAAAAAGAGTACGAGCTAAGAGTGGTAAACTAGGGAAACAGCAGGCCCTGTTCAGATTCTTCTCAGCATCTCCTTCTCTCGGAGACAAAAGATATGCTTCGGAGGATAGGCAGAAAGTCCTTCCTGTCCATGACATTTCTCACATTCCTTCAGCTTAAAACAGTCACTGTGTGAAGACACCATATTTTGGGGTAGTGTGTTCTGAACCCTATCAATGCTATGAATAAATACCCAGGAAACCTCAGTGGCCCCTACTGTCCCTAATATTGTCCTTCTTGGGTTTTCTTACTCTTTCTTTTTCTTTCCAAGTTCTCCTGAGCAGGTACGGCCTAGGCCAGTTTAAGACATTCATAATGAACAAGTTGATGGCAGATACACTATCACCTTTTTGGTAGTATTTTCTCCTGACCTTGGAAATCCAGTGCTTTGAGAAAATAATTTTCTCTACAAAAAAGCTGGAGATGGGCTTTAGAGTCTTTAGCCTCCTGAATTTTTAAAATTCAAAAAATTTTCTTTAAAATTTAAATAAAAAAGCAAGGTATGCTCCTTGTAACAATATTAGAAATTACAAAGTAATAAAAAAAAAAGAAGAGTCCATCTATGACTGCCACCACTCTCCTGCACAGAAACAACTACTGTTATTTTTGGGGGGGACCTCCTAAAAATGGGAATTAACTTCTGGAAGGTGGGCCCCTTGTTCTACAGGCTTCTCCCACTAGGTGAATGTTCTCGGAACCCATCAGTGTACCAGCTGGCATTGTTGTGAGAGGCTGCATTTGGCTTCAGTGAATTTTTTGAAGGCTCTTTCAATGCGCTTGCCCATTTCATGATGGGTGACTGATGAGTTCACCTGCCCACACCATGCTGAGTGTTCAGCAGTTTTTGACCAAAAACGACACGACCCCTGTGCCCCACCCTCCCTATTCACCTGATTTCACCCTGAGCCACATTTTTTTTGTTTCCCAAGATGAGAAAGAAAGTCCTCAAAGGGAAACATTTTGCCGAAGTGGAAGAAGTGAAGCCAAAAATAGCAGAAGCACTAAAAGGTATCAAAATCACCAAGTTCAAAAACTGTTTTGAGCAGTGGGAAAAATGTCTTGAGAGGTGCATTGCATCAAATGGAGAGTGCTTTGCAGGTGGCTGAAGTTTATACATGTGAGAATAAATACACAAGTTTCTATAAATAAATTCCAGATTTTTGGGTTCCTTCTTGTATATTCTGGTCTTTTATAACATTTTCTCTATATGCTATTATATGTACTATTTTAGACACCATTTCATGTTTTCTTTTGTTTTTATATTTAATATTCTATCTTCCATGTTTTTAAAACACAATCTTTACATTTATCATTTTAGTGGCTGTTTAATAGTTTACTGAGTTAATACACCATCATTTGAAAGTGAGTTATGGTTAGAGGAAATGGATTCTTTGAGAAGCATTTCCCCTTCTCGCCTGTTTGAGCAGGTGTCTGGAATAGATAGGCCATTCCCTTCTCCCCCCGAGCAGCACTCACCATTTCCTTATTGCCCGTTTCCCCTCTTTTACTTAATACTCAAAATATCTTTTTCATCTATGAATATAAATAATATTCAACATTTATTTGGAAAGAATTAATAAGAGAAAGAATTAGTCTGAGGAAGATCATTTTGGATAGGGTTTAAGGCAGGGTTTTTCATTTTGTCGACATTGGCCTCCAAATGAAAGTAGAAGAAACTACAGCTGTACTTTAACTATAGAATTGTGCATACATGTGTCTGAGGAATGTTGTGAAACAGTTTAGAAAATGACCCCCAATGCCTCGAGCCGAGTGATTACAATGTGTGTACTTCTTTAAGCATATTCTTGGGTCCTCTGAGTTGAGATGGCCTGGTTTGTAATAGATGCCATTCTTTCCATGGTTTGCATATCAGAGATGATGCCTTTTTCTTTCTCCCGTATTGCTGCTGCATCTCCACCTGGGATTATGCAAATTCTGGCTTAAACCTCTTTATTCTTTTCTGCAAGTGCGCAGCGTGATGGGCTTCATGTCTGTGACTAAATGATAATGGATTTCAGCCTTCACCATTGACATTTGGAAACTAGATGACTTAAATAATGTGTGTATCACACAATAGAGTGGTCACCCTATCCTCTCAATGTGAAAACATAAGTAAGAGAAGTATTGTAAATATGTAGAGGCCAAATCTTAAAATGAAGGTGAGGAGGGGGGTCTTAAGCATTTTAATAGAGCCAATTTTATGATTTTTCAAGCTGAATGTAAAGGACAGTCTTATCAATAATGGGTACTTGGGATAATCAAGGGAAGGCACTTAGAAAGGGTTTAATTTATTCTGTCAGATATTCAAGGCTATAAAACATTCCAACAAATCAAATCACTTGAGAAATAACAAAGATTAAAAGCCAGCATTGGATACCGGAAGCTTGCATCCTTCCTGCTCTGTAATCTGAGTACCAGTTTTATATTAAGTAAAGCATACTTATCATTAATTAGCATTTCTGTCTCATTGAGTGTGTAGTGATTTTTGATGCTCCAAATGGTAGGGGATTCAATTTCTTGTCTAAAATAACTGAGTATCCATCTTTTGTTTAAAAAGATAAACAAGGGCATGAAGAAAGAGTTTTGATAAATTTGTCAGATCTGGGCTTTGTAGCTGTATTCTGCGGAGGATGGAGAGGCAAGGCCACAGAGATGGGCCTGTGGGGCCAGGATATTGGAAAAGAACAGAGGTATTTGTTTAAAGATCAATGACCTTGAGGATAAGATTACTGAAACTTTAAATCCCGGTTTGGGTTCTCCAGGCAAAAAAACCTGTGCCTTATTTCCTTATTCTCATTTTCCCCATTCTTGTTTCCCACCAGCAGAGAAAGGGAATCAGTTTCCTGCCTTGAAGAAAGCGTACTTTATTGAGCTTCTCACGTCCATGCTATCTGTTCTGTAAGAGAAAAAAAAGAGGCTTTTCTGCTCCGAATGCCCAGGGAGGGCCCTTCCTCATTTCATATTCCTGAATCATCTGAGCGCTCGCACTTGGTGTATTGACTTGTGGCAGTGACACCTCCACCTCCATGTAATAGGTCTTTCAAGTGAGAAGCCTTTCCTGGTCAATACTGAATCAATTTGCTCTGGCAGTCTAATTGAATGCCTCCCTTAGACAAATAGGTCACCGGGGGAAAGGGTAAAACCTTGCTATGCAGATCTGAATTGAAGCCCCAGAGAAGGCTGTTTTAAAATACATATATTCCTTGTCAGAAGTGGCCTAAGTAATGAAAGCAGTGCTAGTTATTTGCTCAGTAAAATGAACATAAATTATTCTGTTTACATTCTCCTTTTTGTCGCACTACTATTTTACTTTAACTTGATCCCTGCAAAAGAGAGATCTCAAAACTCTAGGATGACCCTTAGGATGAAAAATTTCTTGCTCTACAATTTTAGTTACATAGATCTCTTTTTTAAAAATGGCACCCCATTTCTATTTAACAAATTACATTGAGGTTTAAATTATTTGATATCCTTAATATTAATAAAATACAGCTTTTTTCCTAATATAAGCTTGTTTTTATTTTTTTTTCTTATTGTTTCCTTTGAGGTTTACGAGAAAGAAAAGGACAGCAAACTTTCTTGTGTGTGCTCAGCATTGTGTTAATTTCTTTCTAATAACTTGTTCTTTTAGTCCTTACTAAAGCCCCATGAGAAGTAATAATCCCTGATGTACACTGGAGGAAACTCAGAGAGCTTGGATATCTTGCCCGAGGTAATTTAGTTACTTACTGGTATGAGCCAGACTCTGATGTTTTCAAGACCAATGCTTCTTTTCCTATAAGGGTTGGATTTTGATATCACTTTTAAAAATGGTATCTTGGGAACAGCTCCTTTTATTCATCTTTTTACCTAAATGACATGAAAATCTATACATACCCTGTATATGTTTCTGTAGTAACAAACTATCACAAGCTTAGTAGCTTTAAATAAAACAGATCTCTCATATTTCAGTTCTGGCGGTTGGAAGGCCAAAATTGGGCATCACTGGACTAAAATCAAGGTGCTGGCAAGTTTCCTTTCTGGAGATTGTAGGAGAGAATTTGCTTTCTTGCCTTTTCCAGCTTCTAGAAGCTGCCGTCATCCCTTGCCTCCTGGTCCCTTCCTTCATCTTCAGAGGAAGCAAGGCTGGTTGAGTCTTTCCCACACTGCGTCATTCTGACTTCTGCTTCTGGTATTGCTGTGATTACACTGGGCCCAGCTGGATAATCCAAGGCAACCTTCACATCTCGAGGTCAACTGATTAGGAAATTTAATTCTATCAGCAGCCATAATTCTCCTTTGTAATGTAACCTAACATAGTTGCGGGTTCAGGAGGATAGGACATGGATCTTTGGGGAACCATTACTCTGCTTATTATGCTATCTTTTAACAGAATAATACAGTAGCGAGAGACCCAGGATTTGAAGTCCGATTGCCTGATTTAAGTCCTAACCCACTACTTTGTCACTGTGTGATTCGGGACAAGTCAATTACATTCTCTGTGCCTTGGCATCCTCATCTATGAGACAGGAATAATAAGTTGTGGTGGAGATTGAGGTAACTCATGCAGAGTGCTCAGAATGGACCAATACATGGCATGTAGTAGACACCCAGTAAATATTGGATATTATTTTTACAAAACATTAAAGCATGCATGGTGCTTTGTGCTGCATAAAAGGTTTCACAGATTTTTTTTTTAGCTTTCTTATCACTCTATGGCACTTGCTATTAATACATTTCTAGTTTATTGTGCAGTTATTTTAAATCAAAGCTGTAATGGTAAGAAATGTGGCTTAAAATGAAAGGAAATTTAGGAGGAAATTCACCATATAATAACTTATCATAATCATTTAATTTTTTAATACTTCTAAGTCTTTGTCTGCAAACATTCAAGACAATGTTTTTCTTCCTTCTAGAGACACTGGCTTGAACATAATTAGCATGCAAGGAAAGCAGTTAAATGCCTGATGGAATCCAAGAGGCTGAGATGGCTAGAGATGAGGGCAGAGGCTGGGAAGTGGTCAGATTTTCATATTCTCTCATTCCTTTTGCTACACTGAAAGTTCCCTAGTGGGTCTCTTATCCTTGATGTGTTTAAATCTTTTCACCTCATTGAGGACATGGCAACTTATTAAGAGGTGACTGGACTAATTCAGTAAGTTTGGTATTTAGTCATGTGCAAGAAACAGAAAACTGGTCTGACCTGGCTAAAACAATGAGGTGTCTATCAGCCTATGTAACTGAGAAGTCACAGAGGTGTGTCAGACTTCAAGCAGGGCTGGAGCCAGTGGCTTGCCAATGCCATTATTGTGCGTCAGCCTTTCTTTGTTTTCACTAGGACGGCTTCAGCCTAAGGCTGGCCTCCATTCTGCTCACAGGACAGCTGCTAGCACTCGCTAGGGGCTTCATTCTTTCTTGCTTAGGTCTTGCAGGATGAGACAGCAAAACTCTCAGTAGCAGTCACAAAAGAGTAAAGAACTGTCTTTCTGAGAAGCTGTCATGAGTGTAGGTTCGTGGTATAGTCTTTCCTATAAGTCAGCTGGGCACCTGCTCGGCTAGCTGCCTACTGAGCAGCCCAGCACCAAGGAATAGACAAGAGTCACACAGAGTAACTAGGCTATTCACTCAGCTTTTATTGAATGTAGGTTCACTGAAAGTAAAACATCAACATACATTAACATCCTACTCACACTCTAACAATCTAAGAGAATTATAACACACACATAGCAATCAGTGGGGGATAATGAACCCAATCCCAGAGTCTCAGTCTGCAGGACTGGGAGACAGCACGGTGGGCAAGGGATTTGTCAACATCTTGCAAGGAAGGATCTCTGGAGCCAGGTAGACAGCAGGGCAGCTGAAGTCCTCAGTTCAGCAAGGCAGAGCCTCCAGTGACCAATGCCAAAGGAGATCAGTGTAGTATGGAGCAGCCCTCTGGTGTGTGGAGCTCAGCTGTCTCAGCAGTGGTCTGGAGCCTACCTTAGTTATACCTTGAGAGTGTTGTACTCCACTCTTCTGGGTCTTTTAGATAAATATCTTGGCACTCCTGGTGCCAATTGGGAAATTTTCCCAGGAGCCAATGGGTAACTGCATGGCTGTTCTGCTTGACACCCCTGATGGCAAGTGTGGCATTTCCCCAGGAGCCTATCTATGGGTGGTCCTGCTCTGCAGCCGTGGCTGTTCTGATCACATGTGCAGATATCTTAGGTGTGTCTCCTTGGCAGATGTGTCTTCTCTGACTTAGGCAGTTTCCCTCTTGAACCAAAGTGTGATGGCTGATTAACAGTCATTTTGGTTGACATGAGTGACTCCACTTTTTTAAATATACTTTATGCTATCTTCATTGGACCAATGCCACTTTATTGGTCCTGCTCTCCACAGAAGCCTCCGAGAAGCAGTTCCCCACATCTCCTTGGCTGCTGTGCAGTCTCAGTCTGTTGCGTCATCACTGAACCAACCATAGTAGTTAAGGGAGAGCAATGTGCTGATCACCTTATGCCAATTCCAGTTCATCTGGAATTGTGTGTGTGTGTGTTCAGCTTTTCCCCCAAATGGGGTTACTAGATAAAATATAAATGAAGTACTCAAGCTGCATGGGGGGAGAGGTGGATTCTGAGCAGCCAGGCCCAACAAATAATGAAAACAGCTGAGCACTTCTGGGGTTGTAAAGGAATCTCTTTTCCTAGGTAACGAAATCTGGCTGAGTTGGGGTCCTATTCTCTTATACCTTTATGAGCAGTCTCTTTAATCATCTTTCTTGCTCATCATCTTGTTAATTTATGGAGCATTTCCCAAAGATTTCAAGGCAGAGATTTGCTTTTCAAATGTTAAGTACTTCACTTATTAATTTTCAGGTATTTATCAAATGCCTATTCATGCCAGCTGTTCTTCAAAACACTGAGGTTTCAGAAGTGAGCAAAATGCAGCCCCAAACTTTAAGGATCTTACCACCAAATAGAGCCCCTTAACTTCCAGCATCCTTAGATAGTGTCAAAGTTAATCCATGTCCGACTCTCAGTCTGCCTATCACTGGGTCAAGAAAGCAAAATCTTTGTATCTGGGCCATGAGCATAAAGAACACACTCCCTTATCTCAGAGGAGACAATTTTGGAAAGAACACTAGTAGCGTGGATGACAGGTGCGTGATCAGCAACAGAAACTGACATAACTTAAGCTTCTCATATTAAAGTTGTGAATATTGGGGTGAGAAAAAGGCGGGGCAGAGCAGCTAAGATTGGGGAGTAGCGTAGGGTGGGACCTGAAGTGCATTCCACGAGGGCCTGGTGTGAACTGAGCTGAGAGTGGTTTGAAGCTGTGCAGTCACATCACAGCTCATGGCCTGTATGAAGGGACCCTAGAGAGGAACTGGGGATTGGATCTATCAATTAGAATCCTATTTTCTCTCCGAGAAGTGGGCCCTCTGGGTCATTCTGAGAGCTTCGCTGATGATGAACTTCACATTTTAACTGTGTTCTCTCTAAATAACTACCTCCCGAGGGTGGAAGGTACAGATCCCTTGGTGCACACAAAACTCACTTAAGCAGTGAATCAACTTTCTGCAGGTCAGTGCAGGAAATCCCACAGGACGAGGGTCTGGGCTGGGGGCAGGGACTAGAGCTAGACCAGTTGCTTAAACTGTAGCCACCAATGTGGTTGCCATTCTCTCTCCGTTTTGTATGTTTGAGTGCTGGAAGAGCACAGGAAATCTAAGTATACTGAAACACATTTAGTGTTATAATCAATTAAAATTTCAAAGAAAGATAAGATGACCACATTAATGATATTTTTAGTAGTTACTATATATACCACAGTTAGTCATGATGATATTTTCTGCCAGTTATTCTAATTAGTATTACTTTGACATTAGCCAGACCAGTTCTGGGTTTTCCCTTTGCTTTGTTAGTTTTTCAGTGTCCATAAATAGTGTTATGGCTTGTCCTGAGGAAGAACTAAGAAAAGCCAGAAGTAAAACAACAGAGCAAGGCAGATGAGAGTTCAAAATGCTTACCTTTCTTACTGATAAAGCCTCAGTTGGAGAATATAGCTAATCATACTTTCCCACCCAGTTATTGCCTGTGCTAGATCAAGTTTGACTCTCTCAGCTTGGGGAGGACCTAGGGTTAGAAGATAATAGGGTGTGACTTGGGGCTGCCTCCAAAAACACAGAAAAAAGAAGAGGTAAAAGGGAAGAGCCGAGCTGAGCATGTTCAGTTTATTCTTCCAAACGTAGCCATTGGATAGGCCACTCCCAAAGAGTGGGCATGGGTGTCGCAGTAAATGAGACCCCTTCCTCAGTTGTAGATAAGTATTCCCTGTAACTATATAAACGCTTTTTCTTGATGTTTTATACAGTTTAATTTTCTATTTATATACTATTCAACTATACCGTCGTCCAAAGACACAATCTTGGATTCAAAAAAGCCTCAGGATTTCTTTTTTCTTCTACCATCCCCTCTTCTAGTCTGTTCCTCCTTCTCATAGACTGAATCTGGGTCCTGCACTTAGGTATCTTAAGGTCCTCTTTTGTATTTATTTAAACTATTTAATTATATTAAATGCCACATTTAGTCCTATTCAGTAGGTCCATAGCTTGTCATGTGCCATTTCATATACATTATCCCACTTAACCCACAATAGGCCTGGGAAATAGGATTTATTCTCACATCTAGATGCAGAAACTCTCTCAGAATGGGCAATTCATCCAGGGCTAAGGAGAACCATGTCCCTTCACTCCAAAGCCTATACCAAAGTCTTGACTGAGAGAAGCTGTTGTTCCCAAGCACTTATTTTTCCACTTTGGCAGGGATGAAGAATAGGTTTGAATCAGGGGTGACCTGTGAAATGAGCAAATTCACACAGATCTTTGATAGAGGTGAGTACAGGAAAGAGCATAGTTGGACACTGAATTCTCTGAAAGGTGAAGGGGAAAGGTAAGAGAAAAGTAACTTACATTTTTCATACAGGCATCTGTCCTCCTAGCCCCACTCTACATGGATGGAAGTTAAAGCTGGGCAGGCTGCAAGGCTAATTCTTCTAGCTTTCCCCACATGGTAGGGCATAGACTTGGAAATGGCTTGATTTGCTTTTGGGTGGGACCCCTGGGGTAGATAGATGGTCAGGTGTGTAAACAGCTGAGTTGAGTAGTTTCTCGACCTACTGTTCTCGGTAAGAAGGCAATGGCTGGCCCACAAAAGCCTCTTCTCTTCTAGAACACCTCATCTCTTTTCTTCTCCCTGTCCCCACTCCAGGAAGCTGGCAGGAGGGGAGTGCATGGCGACCTGCACTGCAAAGAACCCTTTGGCTCCAGGGTGAAAAAAGGCTTCTCTGTTGTTGATAAGGAGAAAGAGAAAATATGTATTCTGTGTTTCTCTCTGGGGGAGCAGGCAGCTGTGCACATGCATGCCTGTTTCTCAGGATCCGTGGCTTCCTGGCCACCTTTGTCTCAGGAGCAGAGTATTTTCCTTCACTTTTTTTTGGTGGATAATGTTATAAACCTCGTCTTACCTTCTTCTCTGTGAGAACTGTGTGTGCCTCCCCCACCCGCCACCCCACTGTCTATTAAGACAACCAGTCATTCAAATTCCATCTGTGTATAGCAGTACACAAGAAATAGTTATCACATTGACTTTAGCATGTGTACATCAATTTGCTTTTTTAATTCAAGAGAAACTTGCAAGTGTCATAGCTCCAGGACAGTGTGCTGGTACATTTAAATGACTACTTTTCTTCTTTCCCACTTATCTGGATACCTGATAAGAATAATAAACGTCTCACCCAGAACTATGGGCAAGAACCCTAGCCTGTGGTATGTGAATGACTGAATATTTGGCTGAGACTTGTATGATCTAAATAGTGATTTGTTATTTTGTGGTAGGGGTCTGAGTTATACCACAAAATCTTTAATTGCAGAGGGGCAGCAAGAAGAGATTTTAGAACATTATTAATAATATTTCTGGAATACTTAGGATTTCCCATAGCAGGGTGTCATATGGCCAGATCTCTGGCCCATGGGTAATTTCAATTGGCCTTGTAGTTTTAATCATTTCTCATTTTAAAACTAAAAAGTAAAATACATGAAATAAGCAACAGAAGTCCATTTACTTCATTTCTACACTGCTCAAGGAGACTACACAGTATGTTCTTGACTTGATTTTAAATTCTATCAATAAATGTGAAAAAGGAAAAGAAAACCATGTTTGATTGATTTCCCTTGCTCTACATCTATCTCTTTCCCAAACAAACTGGAAGCAGACAAGATTCTGTTCCATTGATTTTTTTCTTGGTTGCAGTGATGAGAGTATCCATTAGTCATTTATTTAAAATTGCATCTTTGAGATATGTGCATTGTTCATGGAATTCTGAAGCGTTTTCTTTGAACTGATTCCCAAGCAGGACTCATGTACAGACGTTGATAGAAATGTGTAACCATGTGTTCCTGAGCTTGGCAGGACCATTAAAAAAGTGTTCACATGTTAGTACAACGTATTTTTATAAGATACCTTAGTGCTGTGTCATAGATTTAAGAGGGCAAGGTGATTCTGGCCAAGAGCATATAGGTTGTTGAAGTTAGCTTTTGGTGGAGAAATTTGGTTTATGTTTATTTAGCTTGAAGTTTTTCTATCGCCAAAAAGTAGTTTGATTCAGTTTTCTTCTTATAGTTGCAAAGAGTTGTTTGTGGTCAGGAAAAGTTGGGGGAAAATCCTTTAATTTGCCAGAGGTCTCTTCATCACCTTTTCTATTCATAATAGCTCATATTTCTTGAGAGTTAACTGTGGCCTAGCCAATGTGCTAACTGCAGTCTCATACAGGTGAACGTTAAAACAATTGGCTCTCAAAACAAAAACCAAAACCACACCCACTTGCAAAAACCAGTTCTAATTTGTCGAACCTGCCAGTGTCCGTGATTTAAACACTCCCCCTATGGCTAATTGCAAGCCATGGATGTGATATAACTGAAGGAAGAGTCGGGAAGTGATGCCACCAAAAGGCTCTTGTGAGCTTACAGGAATCAACCCCAACATACTACTGGCAAAAGTTTTACTCATATGCGTACGAAACTCTCTCACTGGCTCTGTGATTTAGGTGCTGTGACAGCCTCATGGAAAGTCATAGAGGTTTACATTCTGCAACACCGTTAATAATAATTTGATACTGAAATTTAATTTTGTTATTCCCATTCACAAACAGCCTTTGACCATTTCCTCTAACCTGAACTCTAGTTTTCTTTCATTTTCTTGGTTTTCTATTTCTCAATTACTTACTGATCCTAGCGATTCTAAAAAGTTCTATTTCATTTCTGGTTTTCTCTACCTTTGACCTCCAAAGTCAGCTCAGGCCTCTCTCTGCAACCTAAAGGCCCATTAATATGCTCTAACATGCTTGGGCCTCTCCTTCCCCAGTTGTCTTTAACAGGAGGAGATAACGCAGAGGATGCCCTCACGGATATGAGTATACACACAGGCAAACACCTCACCTCTTCCACCCACTGAGTAGAACTGACTCACTCGATTCGTTTGTAGTGGCATTTGATTTCATTTTTTGTTCTCACCTAGGAAACATATAATTCTAGGATTTGCTCAAATGTAGTTTGGCTGTAGAATAAATAGTGATTATATGAAAGGTGAAATTGTTTAGTGTACTTGTCTAACTGCACGGTCTGTTCTCTCCCTCGGGAGCTTGATCTCCTTATTGGTTTTGTCCTTCGAGTCAGCCCCATTAGCAAGTGTAAGGGTGGGTTTTATAGACTAGAGACTGTGGAATAGTCTGGCAACAAGCAGTGTGTCCAGGTGTGTTCGGAGGTTGGGTGCCTTTTGTGAACAGTCCTAAATTAAGCTGGACATGCTTTCAGTAGATCTCGGTAGCCCCACTAGTCAGAGTGGTGTGATGATTAGCTTACCTCCCAGCCTGCCTCCAACACACACACACTCCTGGTGCCAGCTTATCACGTAAGCGAGTCTTAGTCTAAGTTCTTCCCCTCATGGAGATGCGTATGAGCAAGTACAGTCATACAGCTTGTCCTGCTGGTGGTTGAAACCCAGCTGTCCTTCTTGGTATCCTGGAAACATCTTGCAAGAAGGGCTCACCTGAGGCCAATGTGGCGCTATTCTGGTGCCAGGATTCAGTGAGCTGGGAAACTGAGGGTCCTCTGACCCGCTGGCTGGGCACAGGAGGCTTAGAGATTAAGTTACAACTACAGTGCTCAGTATATCATCATACTGTTTTCATGGACATGCGGGAGAATGTCTGAATCCGCCAGTTTTGAAGATCTCTAATTTCACCAATGGTAACCCATTTCTAGCACCTGCTATACAACATTTCGACATTTATTAAGCCAATTGTCAAAACCTCTGGTGTTGATTCTCTGATAAGGATCGCTGAAGGCTTGTAGTAGTTGCCTCTAATTTAATAATGGTGGCCAACTACTCTGGAGTATGAATTTCCATTTAGATTGTAGTTTAAACTAACAACATCTAATATGTGCTGTAGCCAAATAGGAGTTGTGAAGAGAATGCCCTTTGTCCCATGGTGTTTGAGTGTTTTGAATGTTCTTTCTAATCACAGGTCATCAGTACTCTTCCCTTCCAAAGAGCACCTCCAAGACTACAGAGACAAAATGGCAGCTTTCTTTTGTCTGTGGCGCCAGCTTATAAATACAAGCGGAATGCACTGTTATGAGTAGACATGAATGGAGGCAGTTTGGTTGATAGAAATATGTCTTTCAGTCTTCTGTTGGGTTAAATGATAGAATTTTCTAAAGGGATAGATATCCATTTTTCTGGCAGGTAAACTTTGTTTCCCTAAAAAATAACCTGAATGAAATTCTAGAAAAATGCAGACTTTAAATCCCCAGAAACCTTTATGTAGCTCCTTGTTTTCCACTTCTTTGAAATTCAGTATGGTAAATATTGCTCATGACTTGCAGGCCAAATGAAGTGCGTAGCAATTCGAAACTCTGCCTGCCATTAAGTCTGGTTTTTGTTTTGCCTTTTTGTAATTTTGTGTGTCAATTCAGACACATTGATGGCTTGTTCCATTAAGGAGAAAAAGACAAATAAAGGGAATAGACAATTAACCTTCTAACCAACCTACAAAATAAAATATTCATGGAAACTAGGGTTCTTAATTAGCCAAGGACCATGGACAAATGAGTTTATAAAAGGCCACTTGAACATTGGGATTGCAAGCACATCTGAATTTTTACATTGTTTAGAGGTAAATGCAAATTAATCTCCTTAATTAAGATCTCAAATATGTCAATGGTAAAAATCTTATGTCGAGTTAGATATGAGGTAGTGACTTTGTTAATACTTGTATTGCAGAGAAGAGGGTGCAAATTTTGATGTGCAATATGTTGAAGACAGATTTGAATGAATGGCTTACTACTCACACTCATGGTGGAGTGCTTGTGCTTGGAATAATTCTATACTTTCTGGCGGTCACATCTTTCAATATATTTCCCCTTGTGTGCACTGTCCTATTCTTTCTCTCTGACCTCTCCAATCTGAACTTTATCATTTTTTAAATTCTTGTTTATTCCATTACAGCTGTCCCAATTTTCCCCCCTTTTCCCTCCTCTGCCCAGCCCACTCCCCAATTCCACAGTCAATCCCCACACTGTTGTCCATGTCCATGGGTCATTCATGCATGTTCTTTGACTAATCCCTTCTCCTTCTTTCTACCATTCTCCCTAACGCCTTTCCTCTGGCAGCTGCCACTCTGTTCCATGTTTCCATGTCTCTGGTTCTGTTTTGTTCATTAGTTTCCTTTTATAAGTGAGATCATATAGTATTTGTCTTTATCATTCTTGTTATGATAAATCTGGGATTTCTTCAACAGTGGGAGAGTGAAGCCAGGAAGGAGACTTAGATTTGGATCTGGATGCATTCTGGGTCTTTGGGGTGGGTTAGAAGTGTAGACCCAACTACAACTCTGGGAAGCAGGTAAGTGTGGTAAGTTAAACATGGTAGCTAGTGAGGAGGGTAATTAAAAGATAACAGCTCATGAAACGGGGGTAAGAAGGAGGCAGGCCTCATACTAACTAGGCCTATCCTTCCACGCCAAGGACAGCCATCACTAACTGATCATGGCATCTTTTCCTCTGGAATCTACGCAAAGCTTGGACTTCTTTTCAACAAAGTATTTTTGGAGGCCACTACGAAATTTGTGGTACAAATGGGTGACCTATCTGGGGGATAAGAAGTCACAGAGGAGGCAATACCTGGAACAGCAGTCCACAGACATCGTTGGAGAGGCTCTTAGCTTCTAACTGGCCTGAAACACTAGTCCTTTGGAGAATGACAAGCAAGAACAAGGCATGGAACACTTAGTTGTGAAGGGACTAGGTTGTGGGCAGCTTACCAAGATGGGGAACGGGACAGAGTTTCAGAACTGGACTATCAGGTGGGGACTAGGGCTCAAGAAGAAAGAAGTCCTGTTATCAGGACTGGGGAGCACAGTTAAAGCTGGGTGAATCGCAGGGAGAGCTTGAAGCTATTCTCTAGAGTAATGGGACAGAAAGGGGAGACCGAAAAAAAAATCTTCATGGGTACCTGCAGTGGGCCAGAGACTGGTGCTTTATAGACTTGATCTATTTCAGAGGCAGCTTATATCAATATAATCTCTTCTGCCGGAGAGGAGATTTATTCCTGGGCTGGATTCAGGCCAAGCTGCAGAGGCTTCCTGCCAGGCCAGAGCCAATCTCTTGCCACCTACTCTCATTATTTGTCTTTTTAAATCCTCAACTGGATTTTCAGCTCTTGAGTGAAGACACCATGCCTACTGGTTTTTTGTATTCTCCTCAGGGTTCTACTTGCCTTAGGTACTCAGTGAATATTTGTTAATTGATTGCTATATTCTGGTACATACAGCATCTGCTTTAGAAAAAATATATTTCTGGAGATTGTGTTTCAAAGCAGATCTCTTTGTGAGATCACATCTGATTGTTCTTGCACTGCGGTCCTTGTAATCATTGAATGAACAGGTAACAAGGGTAAGATGTAAAGTCTAGATCTAAATGTCATAAGTGATTGGACAGAATTCACCCAGTTGGATATTCTTCACACTGAACCTCTATGTGAGGGAGACTCTGGGCTGAAAACTCTAAAAGCCATGAAAGGAGACACAGTACAGAATTATTACAGCCTTTCTAGGGTGGGACTCCTTGAGTCCAAGGGTATGTCCTCCATACCCCTGTTTCCTCCTCAATGTGCCTTTTGTGTTGTCTGAAATTCCCATAGTACTTACTGGCATCTGTGAGTCAAGTCCATGAGAGTGTATGTTAATATACAGCATCTGAAAGATTTAAATTAAACTAACATCAGTTCTGTGTTTTGCAAAAGTAAGTTTACCATATACTTGCTGTTAGGTTTGTCAGGTTAAACTTGGTATGGCAAAGTAATTTGAGAGGAAACTTGTGTGCAAATTAAAAACAACCCTGAAAGACTGGCCCGATGGCCATTTTTCCCTTTAGATGTTCATAGTGGATGCTGAGACAGGTGTGTGAAATAACACGGGCTTTGGGGTTAGAGGGTATTATTACTCTATCACTGACTTGTTTGGGCAAGGTAATACACCTCTCTGACTCCTCGTGTCTAAAATGAGGATAACAGTACTTGTGCACAGTTTCTATAGGATTTAAGAGAATGTTCAGAAACTGTGCAGCAAGTGGCAGATGCCCAATAAAGTATGGATGTTATTATTAAAGTTTTGATTGGTTTTTGGAAAGTAGGAGATAAGCTCACTCTATCTGATTTTTTTTTCTTTTCTGACTTTTCCTTTATCCAATAAGCAAACTAACAAAACAACAAAATACAAAGTCATTGCGATACATCATGTTTTTGGATATTTTTATTCACTGGACATGGAACTGTTTGTCATTTATTATTTTATCACTCAGGCAGCAAATACCATAATATATGGGCAAATTGAGGTGGATACTTGGAGTTAGAGCACTTTATACAAACCACTAGGGAATTCACAATGGACAAGTACAAGGTGACTCCGATCAATAGATTCTGTTGAAAGAAGCACACATGAATTCTAAAATGCAAATACTGAGGATGTCCCCCTACCATACCCTCATCTCTACCATGTTCTTCCTTCAGTATTATAGTTTTGGGTATGTTCTAGCTTTCAATCATCTTTTAATCCTAAGTGATATTGTTATTTAGGACCTGTCTCTCATATCTCTTAGGCAATCATGGCAAATCAATGAGATGTATTAATACTAAAGCAATTCTAAGCCAGTAACATCTTACTACCCATTTTTAACTTAAGGAAAAATATAAACTCATGATAAAAGGGAGCCTCCTATGTTATATATATATGTGTGTGTGTGGCCCTAGTTACTATAGAACTGTTTAATATTCTGTGAAAATATTTTTACAAGCTCAGTTCCAGTTTCTATAATCATGACAATAATTTTTCACACCCTGCCACCTATTAAATTAGCAACCAAGTTTTTTTCTTGAGCCATTATTCAAATCGATTCCATCTGCATTCAAATTAATCTCAAACTCATAGAAATTAACAATGGGAAAGGTACATTAAATCACCTAGTCTATTTCTTTGCTAGGGGAGAATTTATCTTTACATCATAATCTCTAGTGCTTTGTCTAGTCTGTTTTAAATGTCTTGAATAAGGGTGATTTTGATCCTGGGTGGTCATCTTATCAAATTCCAGGGGAAATTCTTGTTCACAGCCTACTGGGAAGTGTATGGATTTTCTGATGGTGTGCAATTTGCCAGTGCTCAGAGCTGCCAGGAATTGGGCAGTGAATTTTCCAGAGGAGTGTGTGCATGAGTGTCCACTGGGGAGTTGGGTAGATCATGTGAGGAGTATAGAAAGACAAAAAGAAGGCAATTGAGGAAGATGATATGTTTGATTATACCTGTGATTTGACAGTTGTTTGCTTTCGTTTTGTAATACCCTGTGTGGTTTGGGGAGCTGAAAGAGAAGGCACAATCACCAAGCCATGAGAGAAGCAGTGAAAAATGTGGGTGGGTCTAATGCCAATTTGAGCAGTAATTGTTAGATTTTTATGAGGTCAAAGCCTAGAGGCCAACTGAAAAATTCAACTTAAGTTTATACTTTATTAATCTTATGGGTAGTTTAAGTTATAGTCTCTAAAGTAGAAAGTCAGAGGCTAGACAATCCAACGCTTGCTGTTTTTCTTTTTTTATAATTCAGTTGCAGTGTTCCTGTTAGACACATGATAGATAGATAGATAGATGGACAGACAGACAGGTAGACAGACAGGTAGCTGGGTAAAATAAGCATCTGTATTCACCATCTACCTCAAGAAACAGAACATTGTTAGTACAATGAACCCTTCCTTGATTGTTATTTTAACTTAAATCTTCTTTCTTTTCTTATTTACAAAATGAGGTAAATAAAAAGCATGACAAACACTGTGTAAATGTTAGGTCACAACAAAAATAAAACAAATTTTATGACCTTATGACAACATAATTGTTATTCAAATGAAACAACTTTAGTAGAAGACTGAGAAGGCGTTGGTGCCCTAGAACTGATGTGAAGAGCATGAGGATTCCTTTTTTCAGAATCTTATGAAATACGAGAATCACAAAGGACTTTAAATTCATTTACCTTCCGTGTGCTGCTGGCATCCCACTTTAACATCCTAGTATTTGTTCAATTCCTGCTTGAATACCTTATGTGTTGAAGAAATTATTATTATGCAGGGCTTCAGTAGTAATGGTTGAAGGTTCTTATGTCAATTGAGCCCCAATCTCTGCCTCCTTAGCATTTCCACCATGGATCCTATACTTAAGGGCTGTACAAAACTAATCTCATCTCTTATAACAGCTCTTCACACATTTGAACACAGTTGTCATTGCCCCTCGCCTCCACCCTCTTAAGTGCTCCCAACCCCAGTTTCTTAAGCTAATTCACTCTTTCCCAGACATGAACATTCCCTCTGCTTAGTTTGCACATGACTGTTTTAAGTGGTAGCTTCAGGCAAACCCATTCTTCACCTTCTTCCTGACGTGCATTCTTTCAGTGCCTAGACCATGACAGGGGCTTAATTTGTATGCTAAATGGATGAACCTAGTGTAGCCAACCTTATAGTATATTTACCTAGTATTGTAAACCTTCGTCTGGAGAAACATTACCTCTCAAATTTTCTCCAGCACCTCTTCCTGTCTCAGTCCTCATTAGAAGAAAAAGTAAAAACATCACCTTTTCTTCAAAATCCTTCAGTCTCTCAGAAATGGATCCATCCTGTTTGATAAGACAAAACACAGCAAGAATTACTTCAGGCCTTTCTCTCATCCACCTACTCTTTAAAAAAAAAAAAAGGAAATCAGCTTGCATTTAACATATACAGATTTCTCTCAATTGCCAGGTAAAATATACTGACTCTGTACTCCGCACAAACTACAGAGCACTCCCGTAACCTCTTGCACAGAGTAGGAAAGAGAGCCCTCTCTGGTGGACACATAGACAAACCCTCCCTGTCCTGTGTGCAGCCCCACTCCTTTCCCCACCAAGTACTTCCATGGACTCACACTCTCAGACAAGCCAGCAGATCAGATGACTGATAATAGAAAAGCTCTTGGGATGTCTTGTTCATTAAAGGATGAGTTATGAAAAGAAACAAACCAAATGCTAATAATTACTTTAAGGGGAATGAACTATATGAATTTGTTTAAATTTGACCATGCCTGCAAACCAAGTTCACTTTGCTCAGACACGTACAATTTTATATAGAAAAATATTACGGGGCCCTTGAGGGTGAGGAAGCCTTGCTGATGCCGTTGAGTCCACCCATTACGATTCACTAGTCTTGCCTCTTAAGTGGTGCTACCCAGACAGAGGGTGGAGGGACCACCCCAGCAGGTTGCCTGCTGCTTGACTGTCCCAACTCTCAAGACCAGATATTTGGTGTTGAAAGGCTGAGATCATAAGGACGTGGAGAATGCTGGAAGAAAAGAATGAGCACATCCTTCCTAGAGAAGCCAAATGTTGGATCAATCCCATCTTCTGGCCACTGGAGTGACTTCAGGGAATGAGATATTAATTTATGCACATTGCCATCCTGGGCTTGGAAAGTGAGTTTTATAATCTGATTCTAAAGCTACCAAGCTGCCTGCTCTGTATGTAACCTTTGGGCTCAAAGATTACAACCACCCCTCCCCCCCAACTCCAGTGGTCACCTATGGGATCAGCAGACCAGGCCCTATTTCCCTCCCTGTGCTCCCCACTATTTCTTCCTTCCTCCTCCCTGTACAAGTCTGAGATGCCCTGGTGGTAGGATAATAAGGAAAATTTTGCATTCACATAGAATAATTGGTGACTAACTAAAAATGCTTTTCTACAACCCACAAGGAAATAGTAAAGTATGTGAAAAAGAAATAGGTTTATTTTATGTGGTTTTGAGGAGGCCATTTGAAACCATGGAAAGTAACACCCAGCTTTGCAGTACTGGAAAGTTGATTTTGCAGTTTGTTTGATTTCTTTTTCCCAAGAAAAGCTTATAATCTGTTATTTCGGGCAAGGAGATGGAGAAGAGGTAATGGAACTATCAGCAAGAAAACCAGAATTTACCTCCTAGCGATATGAATAATTGGAAGTTCTTAAATGGAAATTGGCATGGTTACAGATGACATAACATTTGTCGATGTGAAATGGGATGTCCCTTGAGGCATAGATAGCTTTAATTGTTTCTATCTGAGAGCTTTTATGAACCCAGGAATAAGCTGTATTTTAAAATATATTTGTGGCAGGTGCCCTGGATAACAAAGATATGTTTAATAAAGTTATCTTTTCCAGACAGAGCCAGAAGACTCACAGAACAGTGTTTTTTTGTACTGCATTGCCAACTCTGTGTGCTAAAGTTAATTTCCATTTGCTTTCTGTTCACGTTCTGTCCCATGTAGGACCCCCTGTGAGATTTAGCCATGTACTTGACCTTGATGAAGTTCTCTATTCATTTTCTGTTGCATTTCTTCATTTCTGCAAGTGTTTCTTACTCAGAGATGCTGGGATTGACGGAAGGATGACATGATTGGGTTTTGGAGAGGAGGAGCAGAGGTACTCTTGGTCCAGCATGTGGAAAGGTCAGCCTGAGCAGACTGAGTGAGGAAACAAACTCCTTCTGTTAGACCACTTGCACTGATGGCTCCTGCCACCCTTCAAGAGCTTGGAAAATGTTATGGCTCTGGGTCATGAAGGAGAAGTTTGTACCATTATTTCAGAGGCTGGTTGGTTCTTGATGTCAACCTGACATGGTTCATTGATTATTCACAGAATTACTGATGAAACAGCCCAACCTCAAGCTACATGTCTCTATAGGGTGTTCAAATTCACATTCACTGATTTCTAAGCCTTCTGCAGACTATGTCTTAGTTATAATTGCCTTTGATAATACTGTATCCATTGCACTGTGTACCTGTCTTCTCAGAAAGGTGTTTTACATAGCTCTCTGACACAGCAGTGAAAACATTCCCAATTGTGGTAAGGGCAGTGTACTTCCACAGCTCACCTGGGGCACAGGATTCAGTGTGGACTGGTCCACCTCTGAGGGCTGAGCACCATGCCTTTTACTTTATTTTATCTTTTTAAATTTTTTCTCACCTGAGGACATTTTGCATTGCTTTTAGAGAGAGAGGAGGGGTGAGAGAAGCATCAATCAGCTGCCTATTGCACACACCCAGACCACGGCTCATACACGTCCAAACCAAGGACCAAACCTGCAACCCACACACATGCCTTTACCAGGAATGAAGCCCACAACCTTTCAGTTACAGGTTGACGCTCCAGCCGGCTGAGCCACAGTGGCCACGACACACATTTCACTTTTACCCACCTCTTTGCATTGCTCTCAGTCTTACCATTTTGGCTCTTTGGTCTCACGGAGCCAGTTATGTTCTGGCTCTCGGCTACTCTGGTCTCCACCATTTGTTCCACCCAGGCTGCAGTTCATGGCTTATCCCTTCATTCAACACTGTTCTATAAACAGGCAAAAAAGTTCTTGTCCTTATTGAGCTTATGTTGTAGTTGGGAAGAGGACGGTTAAAAAATAAGTTAAAATAGAAAAACAAAAGTTGTATATATGTATGTATGTGTGTGTATATATATATATATATACCTGTGTGCCAGTGGCAGGGCTAGATCTTGTGATACTGGGCTGCCCCTCTTCCCTGCTGAAGAATCCTGCAAAGAAACCTCCTAGCTCCTTTCTGGGTAGCTATAAAGTTAGCCTTTTTTTCAACTTCTTTTATTGTTGTTCAAGTACAGTTGTCTCCATTTTCCCCTCTATATCCACCCCCCACTCCTCCCGCCCCACCTATCCTCTTCTCCCCCCCTCGATCCTATCCCTCTTTGGCTTTGTCCATGTGCCCTTTAAACATGTTTCTTGATGAGCCTTCCCCTTCATTTCTCCATAACCCCCCTCTCTCCTTCCCTCTGGTTACTGTCCATTTGTTCTTTATTTCAATGTCTCTGGTTATATTTTGCTTGCTTGTTTGTTTTATTGATTAGTTTTCACTTATGGGTGAGATCATATGGTATTTGTTTTTCACCTCCTGGCTTATTTCACTTAGCATAATGCTCTCCAGTTCCATTCATGCTGTCACGCAGGGCAGGAGCTCCATCTTTCCTTCTGCTGTGTGGTATTCTATTGTGTAAATGTATCACAGTTTTTCGATCCACTCATTTACTGATAGACACTTAGGTTGTTTCCAACACTTGGCTATTGTAAATTGTGCTGCTATGAACATTGGGGTTCTTTTGAATTGGTGTAAAACTAGCCTTTCTTATCCTTCTGGGCATTCTGATACCAACCCCCATAGACACTGGTAAAGGAGGAAATTGTGCTGAAGATGGAGAGCTGCTTCAGTAATAGCATAGAAGTAGATCCACTGCAGTAATCTGAAAGTCTGGGGCTTTGACTTCATCCAAGTCCAAGTATTTGATTTGAGTTGATTGACTTAGTTGTAGAGCTGAAATGTGCTTATTACCACTCACTTCCAAAAGAAATGGATGTACATATAAAAAATACGCACGGTGCTTTGCCATTTAAATAAAGTGTTCTTACAAACACAATCTCATTTTAGCCTTAAAGATCTTGGGAGGCAGGCAGAGCAGGTAGCATCTTCCCACAATAATATCACACCCATAAATCGTAGTCCTACTGTGTGTCCCTGAGCAAGTTACTTAAATTCATGAAGCTTGTTTCTTTACCTCTAAAATGGGAATGGTAATATAGTACTTCTGAAGTTTTAATGAAAAAAATGTAGGTAAGGTGCTTAGTAGTGCCTGATACATCATAGAAATGCTAAATGACAGCTATTGTTATAATTATTACTCTTTACAGTGAGGAAACTGAGGCTCACAGAGAAAAGCAGCTTGCCCAAGGCTGTTAATGGGCTGGAACCAGAGTCAGAGGCTGTTGTTTCCCCTGTAAGAACAGTGTCCGTGCATCTGTCTAAGCAACATCCATGTGAAGTTTCAGATAAATGGTCTTTTATGCTCACCAAATAATTAGTGCTGTCAGTCTCATGACAGGGTGCTCATTTCAGGGGGAAATGAAACCTGCAGGCAGGGACAATGAGTATTTGGGATTGGGGTGGTCTCCTTGGGGTCCAAAGCATCATCACAGACCTGGGTGAAGAAAACACTGGGGTAAAGTAAGAGTGAGAAAGCTCCTGCTGAACTGGGTGGTTTTTCAATTCATTGGGAGCATCATTTACTTGCTTTCCGAGGGTATTTTTCTAAGCAATAGGCCTTGCATCTGAGGCACAGAGATGAATTGATTCCCTAAGTGTGAATGATGGAGATGTAATCCCCTGGGCTCTTCCCCGCCCCCCCCCCTCAAATCATTGTGCTGGATGTACTGCTTGACAAAAATTGACATGAAGAAATGTTTAAAAACAATAGCACCCACCAGGTTGTATCTACCTTCAGACAAAACTATTTTCTGCAAAAAACAGAGTATGTATGGATATAAAATAATAAGGCTTAAATGCCCTGTGTTCTAAGTAATCCGTCTCCTTTCATAGTGCTCTGTAATTTGTGAAGTACTTTTACAAGCATGACCTCCTTTGAACCAATGTAGCTGAGTAGAAGGGCCGATGTCCTCTGCCTGCTTTAGTGAGGGGGCTAAAACCCGGTGGTGAGGGGAGATCAGGGCTGCAAACTCAGACCCCATCAGAGATGAGACAGTAGGGAGTAGGCAATGTTGGAAGACGGCCTGGTCTAAAAGTAGTATGTGTATCTGAAAATTTCAAACACCCACACTGTGTGATGATTGCTGGGGGGAGGGGAGTATAAGGGGACTAAATGGTAATGGAAAAAAACACAATAAAGATTAAATTTAAAAAATTTTCAAAAACCCCAAAATCATGTGCTGGCCTATTACAGCATGTCTGCGGGGTCAGTGTGGCTTGTCTCCTATTTGTAACATCATTTATACAGTCATTAAGCTTGTAAGTGGCAGTTAGGCCTAAATCTTAAACTTCTGTCTCTGCATTCAGTGCTCTTTCTGTAGAATCTCATCACCTCACCTGTTTATATTAGGTCTTTGGGTTTCTATGAATAACAACAATAGCTAATATTTATTGAGCATATTACTTTACCAGGTCCTGCTTTCCTACCTCACATGCATTTATTCACTTACATCTCTCAACAACTCTATGAGGTGGGTAGCATATTGCACCCCTATTACAGATACGTGAAGCCTTGAGAGAGGAGGTGACCTTCCCACTAACCTCACATAGCTCAGAAGCACAGGAACCAGCATTGGAAGGCAGGCAGTCTAGCATCATATTGGAGCACTAACTCACTCTCTGGAAATTGAGAAACAAACAAAAATTAATTAACGAGAGTCATAGGCGCAATGCACTCTTAATATAAAATACTGTTTTTGAGGAATCTGTTTATGGTCTTTACGGCAAAGTAAAGACTGAGCCCCTGCTCAGTCTTTCTTGGAGCCCGTGCTGGCGTCCCAGGCACTGGCAATGCTGGTGTATGGAAGGCAGGACCCTCCAACGGTAGGGGAAAGCTTAGGTAGCGGGAATGGAAGGGGAGAGACATCCCTGAGAGGTGTTGCTTCTCTCTTTGCTGGGAAATGTGATGAGAGGTGTAATGGATATATGTCCTCAAATTTGTTTGCATATTTTTTCATATTTTCCCCATCTCCATCAAATTGTCCATTTTGCTTTTAAAATGATGTTTTAAAATATGGTCCCACCACTTTTTTGCTGTAATTAGGGATGTAGACTAATCTCCCTGTGGCATTTCCCCTTCTGCAATGATAGACTTCCATCAGGAATAATGTGAAGAATAGATGAGTGTACACAAAGCACTTAGCATAGTTCCTGGCATATCCATTATAAGGCTAATAAGTGTTAGCTCTTACCATCATTATTGTTTTAAAAAGTAGTAGAAAAATGTTATGACTGGTATATTTCAACATTATCCAAGTTAGGAACATATAAGCTGATCACTTGGGTTAGAGATTTATTTTATTTCAATTTGAAAATATAAACAAAACATTTATTGAGCCTCACTATGCATCAGGTCTCTGCTAGAAGTTTCCATACCCATCCTTGACTTGGTTCTAGTGTCCAGCCCATGAGAGAGCTAGAAACTAATATTGTTCCGAGTTGATGAATGTGGAAATTGAGGCTCAGAGAGAATAAGTGATTCTTAAAATCAATCATTCAGCTAATAAAAGGCAAATCAGGACTAAAATCCAGGTTTTTTGACTTAAAACCCAATGCTTTCTCCACAATGCTGCTGCGTCCCTCTCTCGTGACCTGCTCTTGCCCTTCTCTGCTGGTTACCATGCTTCCCCTGAATTCCAACTGGGCATCATGACAACCCAAATTCCTTTGCTTATAGTCTGCACTTCCCTTGCTTTACAAAGATTTTTAAAGCTTAAAAACATTTTTTTCTTTTACATTTAAAATTTCCTATCTTGCAATTTTCCATATCTACACATTCAATGTCCTATGTTCTATATCTCATTAAAGACTTGGATGATGGCTATATTATGCTGAGTAACTTGAAAATGACCACATTAAAAGGAAGATGAATTCAGGGCTGTGCCGTCTGTGGGAAAGACTCAGGGCACCATAGCGTCTAGATATGTGTTTTAATTAATGAATGAAAATTTGCCAAGTTATTCAGTTAACTGTAGCAAAAGGGTCAATGAGATCATGTTTCTTTACAAAATGAAAACTTAGTTTTGTTTGATTTTTTTGGCCTGGTTTCGATTTCATTCTTGCCTTTTCCCTTTCTCTAGAGCACTGTTCCACCCACGGTACTTCCCTTTGTCTTAGTCTCGCTGACAGTCCACTTGAATGAATACTTCGGAGCCTGAATGGTTCTAGCAACAGCCAGGGCTTGCATGCTAGGCTGGTACTGTGTGCCATGTGGTCACCAGGCTGCAGAAATGCAGCAGCTTCAAGGGGACTCCATCTCAATTGGGTCCTAAGTGGATGGGGTTAACCTGCTCACATCCTTGTGCCATAAGCAGAAGTCAGAGAATTATTTAGTAATATGGAAAGTTTCTAGTCTGTTCTTATGAGGAGAAAATACTAAGGATCAGATATGTGAGTCATTCCTATGCTCACCCATTCATTCAGGCCTTCTGAGTGTTTCCCTCTAGAATGTAAGCTCCCAGTACACAGCTTGGTGCTGTGCATGATACTTTTCTGATGAGTTGATGACCGAATGCGGGGGTAAATGGAGGAAAAACACTATGCTGTAGGAGCATATAAGAGGAGACTTGAAGGATGAGTGGCTTTAGTCATGAAGTAAAGAAATCTTTGTTTGAGGATCCGAATCCAGCAGTACAAGGACAGTGTTTTCCAGAATCCCCCTCATAAGAGAGGACAGAGGCAGCAAGGATGGGCACAGCCAAGCACTGAGAGGTACTCCAGAATAAGAGATACTGACACCACAGAAATATATTTAGCTGGGCATGAGGAAAAAGGTAGCTTGATCTATTTTTATCTGTTTATTCAACACTTACTAGCATTTACTAGGCAGTGGGCACTGCATACTTTATAAATTCATCTGCATAACAAAAGTATTATTCTAATTTTACAGATGGGAACCTAAGGCACAAGAAAGTTAAATAGTTTGCCCAAGATCATATGGTAAGTGGTATAGACACCTAGGATCCAAGCCCAGGTAGCCCAGTTGCAAGGTCCATTCTCTTAATTTTATCGCCATGTTAACTTTTACTGATGAGCAAAAGGGATTCTTTAAAAGCAGAAAAGGCACAACTATACCTGGGCTCCTGGAAGCTATATATCTATACAAAGGAAAGGAGGCCTCCTGTACCATATGGATATTTTGCTTTGTGATAATACAGTAATTTATATTCCTGTTATGTTTAAAGAGGATGAGGTTCCCCTTAGCCTTTTCTTACCTTTGCTGATGTGTGTGAATATGTGGAATAAGTAGGGAGACAGAGAGATGGGGAGACTGGGTATATATATGGAAGAATTCCAATTCAGCATTGCGGGTGTTGAGCCCGACTCCTTGTTCATTCCCAGGGGGTGATCACTGCCAAGGCTTGCTCCTGTGTGCCCAAATCTGCTTATTACTACATCCAGACTGTTACTTTTGCTTTGCATTGCTTTAGACACAATCAAAATCTCCAAATATTTTTTATTGTATTGTGGCAAGAACCTGGGGTCTACCCTCCTAACAAATTTTGAAGTACAGTACAGTATCGTTAACTATAGGTACAGTGTTGTACAGCAAATCTCTAAAACGTCTTCCTCTTACATAACTGAAGCCAGATCCGCGAAACAGCTCCCCTTTTCTCCCTCCCCCAGGCCCTGGCAACTGTTACCCAAAAGTTTGGAAGTATCTGAAATGGTGGTGAGCCTGATCTGGTGCAGAGATAATTTGGAGTTTCTTTCTCTAAATTACCTAGACAAAAGTTTGATAGACATGTTTACAAAGTTTTAACAAGATATAGTTGTAATTATTACCCCAAATAAAGACTCTGTATATTTCTGACATTTCTGGAAAGATGTTAAAACAATTTCTATGATTAGAGAAAAAAAAAAACAACGGATAGCCAATTTTTCTTATAAGCTTTCCCACATGGAGCTCTTCTGGTGTCCTATGTTTGCCAGTGAATTTAAAGCCTGTACGGGGTGGGGAGGAATTCCATGGAAGACCACTGTGGGTAAGATTCATGACATGAGCCAGCTGAAGGAGAGCTGGTAGTTCCGATTTGCTAGATTGGATTGACAGCAATGACTTGGGTGAAAACACCATGTAGCTATTGTTTTCAATAGATTTTGCTTCTAACGTATTTAGTGAGCAGCTCCCCACGGCCAGTTTTGTATTGGCTGGTGGACCCAGGAGCTCAAGCTCATTTTTCTCTCCCTAAAAGCGCTATCGTTTCTGGAGGGCAATGCGTGTTAGAAGCCTGTTCCGGGCTGTTTTGTCAGGAGACGGAGATATAGTAAGAGGCTGTCGGGAACAAACAAAGACATCCTTGACAATGGCGATTTATCTTGCTACCTGCAACATGCCCTTTGGTTTGATAGCTGCCTGGGCAGGCTGGGATTATTTATCTTGAGTGCACACTGATATATGAAAGTGTGCGCCTGGCAGGCTTCCTTCCTTTCTCCCTTTCCTGCCTGGCCAGTCTCCTCCATTTACTCTTCCATATCAGAGGGCTGTCAGCCAGTGTTGTCCTGGGGAGTTAGAGGGGAGGGCAAGTGCCTAGATATATTTGAGGAGAAATAATCTTCCTTGCAAGCAGGACTTGATCTAGTTTTTATTTTCCCCCTGTCCATTAAGCCTGGGGAAATCAGAGGTGCCTAGACAGCATCTGGAAGGTGCAAGGAATGCAGGGCTGTGCTTCTTTCCAGCAGCGATCTCTTTCAAGCAGATCCTCCGTCCTCTTCTGCCTTCTCAGAGAAAGGCTTCCTTCCTGCTCCTTCCTGCTGCCCGAGCTTGTTCCAGGTGCTACTGACACGTGCTGGCTGCAGGAAGGCATGTTGGCAGCAGCTCCCCTCCATGTGTGCCTTGGAAAATGCCGCTCCCTCTGTTAGGAATCTTGCCTCCCTGACCTCTGACTTCCTCTGGCTAACTCTAACTGTTTACTTACACATTCAGCTCAGGCATGACCTTGTCTCATTATCCCCTGCCCAGTTTCCCATCTTAGACTCTGCAGAGAGTTTTCCAGGGCGATGGAAAGCGAGAGAAAGAGTTATTGTTCAGGGTCCCTGACACTGCCTCTGTTATCTTCTCCCGCTCCCAACACAAGTAGACAGAGCATGCACGCACACAAACACATACAAACTTCTGTACTCTGTTCCCCAAGAGCATATGGCCATATCCCTAGTTCACAGGTTAGGTGAGCCCAGTGTCTGCAAAAGGAATCAGGCTAGCAAGAAATGAAGGTTGTTTTCAAAAGACTTAAGCTGAGAAGAGTTTAATGACTATTTCCAGCAGTGTGGGCGAGTTAAGGAACTAACAGTTGGTAAAATAGTCGGGGATAAGCTACAACAGGAAGGGACAAGCTCAGGAATAAAGCTGCTGGGGCTCCGAGAGAGAAGGAATGCTGACTCATGGGACCTGTGGACACAGAGCAGTGCAGCCTCTACTGGGAGCCTACTGGGGCCAGGTGGGAGTGAGGGAAATTCATCCATCTTCTAAGCTGGAGGGGCTGGAGGGGCAGAAGAAGCCTGGATGATGAGTCCATCGAGGTCACACTTCTTCAGCATGGAGCAAGGCAGAGAGGTGAGAGTGCAGGGCGTGTGGGGCAGGGATAGAAGGAGACAAGGTCAGGGGTGAATGGGAAAGAGCTAGCATATGAATGTTTCTTATGTTCTATGAATCCCTTTAGCAATCTGGAAGGCTAACAGATCCTTTTCAAAATAATGTTTCTAAATACAAAAATAGAATACATAGGGTTAGAAAGGAAACCCATTATATTGAAATAACGTTTATCAAAATACTAAAAATACAAAATTGTGTTACTGTGATATACAGAGGTCTGCCCAGAAAAAGTCTAACCACTGTTAATATAACGAGAACGGTTTGTGTGACATCAATGTAACCTGGCAGCCAAGGAGAGTGGACTGGAATGCGCATGGGTAAACAATGATGACTTCACTATACTAGTCAACAGGGGTAGTAGATGCCATTGAGTGAGCATGTGTACTGTGTGGTCATTGCATTGAAAATGACTGAGCAAGTAGAGTAATGAATCTGTGTCAGATTTTGTGTTGAGCTTGAACATTCCTCCATGGAAACTATTCAGATGATTCAGAAGGCTGCAGCTATGGGCAACTGGTGATTGGCAGCTTCATCATGACAACCTGCCCACTCATGCATTACATCTCTTGCACAGTTTTTTTTCAAAACGTCAAATCACCCAGGTGGCTCAGTCCCCTTACAGCCCAGATTTGACACTGCAACTTCTGGCTTTTCCAAGAACTAAAATTACCTTTGAAAGGGAAGAGATTTCAGACTGTCGATGAGAATCAGGAAAATACGATGGGGCAGCTGATGACGACTGGGTTGCTGATGGCGATTGGGGGAACTGTGTGAGGTCTCAAGGTGCCTACTTTGAAGGAGACTGAGGTGTCATTATCTTGTGTACAATATTTCTTGTATCTTCTTCAATAAATGTCTTTTTCATATACATAGTGGGATTCTTTCTGGAAAGACCTCCTATATGCTTATTTATTAACACAAGAGACTATAAAATCTAGTGACAGATTTAACAATTACTAAACTTTCTAAATCATGGTAAGTGTAAATGATATTTCAAGGTACCTTCAACAGCTGAAACAGTTATGAAAATATCTGTGGTGTTTTTATTGTTGATAAAGTCAAATTATGTATGCTTTGTTGCCTACATTCATAGTTAAGGAAAATGCTAAATTTCATTTCAGTGGAGTTTAACAATGTAGACCAATAAATAATTTCCTGCTCTAAGTTCATGGATGTCTGAATTCTATCCAAGGGTTCCTTGGGGGGTCTCAAGACTCCAGGTTAAGAACACTTGCCTTAATGTAAGTGCAAGGATGTCAACTGCTAGTGAAGTGGTGTTGTAAGCCTCAATATGACAGGGCAGCAGGATAGTCAGAATCCAGCTTCTTAACAGCAGTGGGATCGATCTTCCCTGTGCCCTGTACCCAGGCCCCGGACAATCCATGCTAAGGAATGATGCATTTGCTCAACTCTCTAGCTGCCATCTACTTCTGTTAAGTACTATATCCTTGGCTATGCTAGAAAGTAAACTTTATGAGGACATGAGTTGTTAAAAACCTGTATTGAAGTGCTATATATATATAAACATCAAATGTATGGCTTGATGAATTTTCATGAACTGAACATACTGGTATAAGCAAAACCTGGATTATTAACAATATCCCAGAAGCCTCCCTCAGGGCTCCTTCCCGCCACCCAAAGGGTAACTACTATCCTGATTTTGAACAACATAGAGTAGTTTTGCCTGTTTTTGATCTTTTTAATTAATAGAATAATGCATGATATATTCTCTTATATCTTTCTCTCAACATTCTACTTGTGAGTTTCACCCATATTGTTCCATGTGGTTGAAGATTATTCATTTTCGTTGCTGTAGAGCATGCCGTTGTGTGAATATACCATAATTTATCAATTCTGCTGTCAATGGGACTTGGATGGTTTTGAGTTTTGGGATATTATGGATAATACTTGTTATAATTATTCCAGTACATGCCTTTTGGTGAACATATTGAAATATTTCTGTTGAGTATGTACTTAGGAGTGAAATTGCAAGGTCATGGGTCTGAGTGTGTTTAGCTTCAGTACATATTGTTAGTTCTCCAAAGTGATTGTATCAGTTTATACTTCTACCTGTGCCAGTTGTCCCAAGTCCTCACCAACACTTGGTGTTCTCTTTCTCATTTAAGTCATTTTAGTGGTTGTGTAGTGGCAGCTCCTTATGGTTGGCCATACGTGTGGTTGTGTTGTGATTTTAATTGTCATTTTCCTGGTGACTAAGGGAAAAGGGCACATTTTCACCCAGGTATTGGCCATTTGGATGTCCTCTTTTATGAAATATCTGTGCAAGTCTTTTGTCCATTTTTCTAATGTCTGTCTTTAGGTATCTTGAGAAAATTATTTAATCACAATCAGATTTTTCTTTGTTAAATTACGATACTAATAGAATCAATTCATAGGGTTGCCATGAGGATTAAGAGAGGGAGTCATATAAAATGTTTAGCCTGGTGTGTAGCACCTGGTCAATGGTAAGTGCTCAATGATTTGCACAAGGTTATTATTAGTTAATCAGTGCACATCAGGTATTCCATCCATGCTTGTTGCATAACTGAATTTTAAACATATTCCAGTAGCAGCATTGGAAGGAGACTCTGTTAATATTGTCTACTTGGAGTGGGAACCTCAGTGGCTGAGGGATGGGATGAAGGAGATTACTTATTTGTATTCTCTTTTGAATTTTGTGCTATGTATTTCTTATTAAAATACATAAAGTTAAAGTCCAAAAAGAATAGCTGAAATAGAAATGGAAATAATCTGGAGTTAAGTTGGATTGTGAGCTATATTACATGTGTTACCATGTATGCCCAGGATGTGTATGGAGAATGAGCATGTTGTGGGAGAGTAGAGGGAAACCTTAGAAAGAAGTAGAATTAATCAGAAAGTTATAATATCACTGCCTTCATGCGAAAGTTATGAGAAGGGTAGAAAAAGTAAGTTACTCACTTATGATTAGTATTTGAGTGTTCCAGAGCTTAATGAGGCGGAATATGATTTAATGTTAGGAAACAAAAGATCAGAAGACAGAAGGGAAATAGGTAGGACACTTTAGTCATTTCTAGCCCAGCCCTTCAAGGTCCCAAAAAGTTTGAATAGAAATATTTTGGTCTAGGGTTTTTTAGGATGGAGGTACACATCTGCAAGTCTCTTGGAGTTCTACTATGTAAAAAAGGGCATTTGCCTCTCTTGGTGAATTTTATGTCACATTTTTCCAAGTAAGTCATCTTTGAGTGATCTAGAAGGAGAAGCAACAGAGCTCAATGTTTTAAATTATTATTATTGATAACAATACTGTTAATGTCTTAATTTGCGTAATGTTTTTCACAGTGTCCATAGTACTAATAAATACATGTTATTTGCTCTTCACACTAACTCCTGAGAACGTTAGCTGTTGTCCCCATTTTATAGGTGGAGAAACTAAAGCTCAGAGGGAGTAGAGGAAATGAGGGAACCGGAACTAAAAGCCAGTTTAGTACTGGAAAAAATGCAAAGTACCGTCCACATGGGGACTGTTATGCCTGTGATAGGTACAGGATTGAGATGGGAAGGAGCATTGATGAAATGTGCAAGTGGAAAATTATGACTGGACAGTAATGAATAGAGATGCTTGAGATGGAGAGTTCAGTGGCTACCACCACCCAGGGTGATGGCTGTGGTGTCTTGTCATGTGGCATGCCTCTAGAGTGTGTTAGTTCTGAGCTTTGATGACATCCCAGCACAACGGCTTTGTAGCAATGTTCAATTTAGTAAGTTTTTATAGGGTCTAATTTTCTGTTTAGATGGAATTTGTGTGTGTGTGATTATTCTAAAAATGTATCACTTTACAGGGCATATAGTGAAGGATACTGTGATAACTATGTATGGGTCTAGGTGAGTTATTGAAATACAGGGGGGACCACTTTGTAAAGCATGTAATTGTCTAACCACTATGCTGTATACCTGAAACTAATACAGAATAATTAAATGCAAAGTGTAATTGAAAAATATTTTAAAATGTTTTATTTGATCACCACACTTTCTGGAATCTTCCTTTTCTTTTGGATTCTGTCAGTCATGGGAATATAAAGTACAGCATAGGCAATATAGTCAACAATATTCTAATAACTATGTATGGTGTCAGATGGGTATGAGATTTTTTTGGGATGATCACTTAGTAACTTATACAATGTTTAATCACTGGGTTGTACACCTGAAGCTAAAATACTATTGTATGTCAACTGTAATTAAAAAATTAATTAAAAAATATAATCACATTTTAAATAATTTGATTCCCTAGGCCATTTACTTAGACCTAGATTAAGGAATTTTACAGATCTACTCTCAAATCAATTGATTCTGAGTGAGTCAAAAGGGTGTAATCCTGGGTGGGCCTGACTTAATCAGGTAAGAGTCATTCACAAGGGACTGAGACTCAAGTAGAAGATACTCATATGTCTTTGAAGAAAAAAGCTTCTCTGTTGTGGGAGACCTGCATGGCTAGCACTTGAGACAGTTCTTGTAGGAGCTCACAGTGATCTCTGGCTGCAGCCAGCAAGAACACAGGGACCTCAGTCCTGCTGTCATAAGGGAGTGAATTCTGCTGCCAACCTAAATGAGCAGGGAAGAAGACTCCAAGCTCTCAGTAAGACTGCAGGCCCACCTGACATCTTGAAACCTGGAGAACAGAGGACCCAGTTAAGCTCTGCCTAGATGTCTAACAGACAGAAACTAGGAGATAATAAACTTTTGTCATTAAAAGAGAATTGTACCTATCTAGGTATCACTTTCTTGGAATATCCCCAAGTTCAGGAGTATAAATTCAGGAGAACAGCCCTTAGTGATATGGGCCAGTAACAGCAAATTTTCAGAGAATTGGCTCATAATAATTTTTGTGAAGCATTTGGCAGAGAAACAGTTTTCTAGAGAGTCAAATGAAGCTTTATTAAAAGCTTTACTTTAGGGAAGATCAGAGCCCTGGAAACCCATCAGCGTTTCAAAGTAGGTCTTCCCATCTTAGATATAGTTTCTTTATTTTAAGCAAAATCTTCACTTTCTTGAAGAAAAATAAAAGTCTTTCTGATATATGAGGGAGCACACTGGTGATTTTCTTCACTATTTTATTTTCTAGACTACCTCTTCATTCTTTCCTGTACTGACAAAACAGGAAATGCTAAGCAGTATTCATTTCTCCTTGGTGCAAGGCCTGCTGGGGAGAGGGACCTTCGAAAGGGGCCAGCCTCTTTCTTCCCTGGAGACAATGCCCTTGTGTTGAATGAAGCTTTCTTTCTTTGTTTTTGTTTTTAAAGATTTTATTTATTTATTTTTAGAGAGAAAGGAAGAGAAGGAGTAAGAGAGGGTGAGAAATATCAATGTGTGGTTGCCTCTTGCGTGCCCCCTACTGGGGACCTGGCCCGCAACCTAGGCATGTGCCTTGACTGGGAATCGAACCAGAGACCCTTTGGTTTGCAGTCCCCGATCAAGCCACTGAGCTACACCAGCCAGGGCTGAATGAGGCTTTCTTAATTGACTACATTTCTGGTGGTTCCCCTGCCACACAGCTTCCATTCCACAGTGCTGGACCTTCTCTGTTGCGAGGGGAAAAGTGGGATTGGCAAAATTCTTGCTTAGGAAGAAAGTTGGTGGAATTTACTTGTGATACTAGTATGCAAATTCAGAAACATAATTCTTTATTTTAATCTCAGACATGACTGAACCCTTGTAAAGAAAAGAATGTTCTAATAATGTTCAGCTGTATCCTTCAGATCACTCTGGATTTTGCAAATATTCATCCCAGATCAAAGTGGCTGACAAGCCCTGGCTGAGTGGTGTGGTTGGTTGGAGTGTCATCCAATACCTCAAAATGTTGCAGGTTCAATTCCCAGTCAGGGTGCATACCTCGGTTGTGGGTTTGATCCCCAGCTGGGGCATCTACAGGAGGCAATGGATCAATGTTTTTCTCTCACATTGATGTTTCTCTCTTTCTCTCTTTCAATAAACATACCCTCGTGTGAGGATTAAAAAAATGGCTCACAAATTTCCTTCTTGTGGGTAGCACAGAGGAGGCCTTTAAGGAATCAACGACAGTAGTCAAGGGATCCCTAAGAGGCGGGGGCACTAAATATTTTTATAGCACAGTGTCCAGGCTCCCCCCGAGAGCTGCACGAGATGATGGCAAAGGGGTGAGATGAGCACATCGCCTCCGAGAAAACATGCCAGATCAGTTCTAGTGCCTTTGAAATTTGGAAATAAATCCTCTGACTGAAAGTTTTTCCAAGTGACTCAGCAAAGCAGAAAGGCATGGGACTAGGATTCTATTTTTCGCTCTGCAATCAACCAATTGTGTAACTTTGGCCAATTCATAGAACTGTTCTGAATTGCCTACAGAATCTTGTTAAAATGCAGGTTTTGATTCAGTAGGTGCGATGGTTAATATTATGTGTCAGCTTGACTGGATGCCCAGATATATGGTCAAACATTATTTCTGGGTGTGTCAGGGAAAGTATTTTTGAAGGAGATTAACTTTTAAATTTGTATATTGAGTGAGGCAGATTGCTCTCCCCACCATGAGTGGGACACATCCAGTCAGTTGAAGGCTTGAATAGAACAAAAAGTCTGGCCCTTCCTCAAATAAGAAAGAATTCCTCCTACCTGCCTGCCTTCAAACTCGGCTTCTTTCTGCCTTTGGGCTTGAACAGAAAAGTCAGCTCTTCTGGGTCTTGAGCCCGCTGGCTTTGGACTGGATTGTCTACAGCACTGTCTCCACGGGATCTCCAGCTTGCCGACTCACACTCCAAGTGCTGGGACTTGGCCTCCGTAATCATGCGGCCCAATTCCTTATAGTAATAGATTTCTTCATATGTGTGTTTCCTTCCCTCCCTCCCTCCCTCTCTCCCTCCTTCCTTTTGTCCCTCTCTTCCTTCTTCTCTTGGTCCTATTTCCCTGGGGAAACCTGACTAACACAGAGGTCTGGGGTAGGACCTGGTAGTCAGCTTTTCTAACAAGTTTCCAGGTGACTCATTTTGAGAAGCAAAGACAAGACTGTTTCATTTATCTTTTTATCCTTGGCCTCTAACACAGAGTGGGCACTGAGAATATTTCTTTTGAATGTTTTGGATGAAGTTTTCTTACCAGGTAAAAATTCTCTAAGAGAAAAGTCAAGGAAATAGTGATAAGAAGTGACTTTGAAAAGTGTAACTTTGACTTCAATACAGTCCAGATTTGACCTAAATAAAGAGAAGAAAAGAGAAGAGAAAATCAGGAAAATGACAGATTGTAAGAGCTAAACATCTAGGAAATGGAAAGTGAGATTAATAAGACCAATTGTGACTGACCGAATCTGTCAGGGGTTAAGCATAGAGAAGACGAAATTAGTTTCAGCACTAGTGGTTTCAATAGCATGGATTTGAAACTGCCCTCTGTGTATCTTGATGTTGTATATTGCTTAGTTGCACACATTCATGCATCAGAAGTCACTTTAATTGTCTGTAAGTATGATAATGTGTCCATGAAGTCTGAGCCTGATAACCTTCAGTTAGTTTCATGGGTCATTATTTCCTGCTGTGGAGATGGTGTGGCTCATTGGCTGTGTTTCCTCTTGGAGCTGTGTTCCTGAAGTTTGGTTCCACTACAGTCAGCTTGACACATCCAGGCTTTAGTTTCTCT
>VMDR010005296.1:0-52689 GCA_007922815.1 Macrotus californicus | reverse complement strand
ACAGAACTAGAACAAATATTCCAAAAATTTATATGGAACCACAAAAGACCCTGAATAGCAACAGTGATCTTGAGAAAGAAGAACAAAGTTGGAGGAATCACGTTACCTGATATCAAACTATATTACAAAGCCATAGTAATCAAAACAGCATAGTAATCAAATGGCATAAAAACAGACCTATAGATCAATGGAACAGAACAGACAGCCCAGAAACAAGCCCATGCCTTTATGGTCAATTAACATTTGACAGAGGAGGCAAAAACACGCAATGGGGCAAAGCTAGTCTATTTAATAAATGGTGTTGGGAATATTGACAAATATGTGCAAAAAAATGAAACTAGACCACTTTCTGAAACCATACACACGAGTAGACTCAAAATAGATCAAAGCACTTTTATCAAACTATAAATTCCTGAGGGAAGGGATTTTGCCTTGTTTATCTCTTTAAACCCAGGTCCACTATAGAACCTGGTACAGTGCCATGTTATTAAATATATGATTCCTGGACAGAATCAGAGAGAATTTTCCAGTTGTGACCCTAAAGACTCTCTGTTCAATTCAAGTGAGTTTATTAAATATCTACTTGGTGCAAAATGCACTGCTTCAGGGGAACGCCCACCCTGGTGTGGAGAGGTCACGATTGAGTTCTGACGTCACTGTAACATGATGAGTGACAGACTGTTGGGAGGATGTCAAAGGAGACATCACATTTGGGTGGGGCTCAAGGAAAGCCTGGTGAAGAAGGTGGCACCTGAGATGCGCTGGGAAGTTACTCCAGTTAGACATAAGGAAGGCACTTCCACGTAGAGAGACGAACACATGTATGTAACGTGGCAGGAAGGTAAGCTCTCGTTTCCGACCCCATCTTTTCCAATTCCTTGCTGTTCTGTTACTTTGAAAGAGGTACTTAACCTCTCTCATCCTTGGTAAAATACACTGCAGAGCCGAATCAGAAAAAAGTAACGAGAAATTCTCAAAATAACAAGAGCTAATATTTACTGAGAATTACTGTGTTAGTTACATGGATTGTCATTTTGAATCCTCACAACAGCATTGTAATAGTTACTATTGTTATCGCCACTTATAGAGGAGGACAGAGAGCAATTCGGTGACTTGTCCAATGTGGAGCCGAGATAGGAAGATGGACAAGGAACACAGATTTACACTATTAAACACTAAAACTGAGTAGATATTGAGCAGAATTAAGTATTAGGAAAAATAGATGTAAGCATCAAACAAGCTCCAAACCACAATGGGGACTCAAAAGATGTCCTCCTGGTGCAAGAGGAGGCTGCCTTCAGGAAGTAGGACTTCCAGTTTGAGTGAGAGACCGTGGAGGGAAGTCGTAAGAGAAGGCTGACAAAGCGGGTTCGGGTCCTCCTTGGGGACATCTAATATTGGGCTGAGACATTCACACTTACTCTGAAAGGCAACAGAGGCATTTGTGAACAAGGTTTTTGTTTTTTGCAAGTAAGGGACATGATAGAACAACCATTTATTCATTCTCCTTTGTACATTAAAAGGATCATTTCATGAACTTCTAAAAATCACTTTGTATATACACTGTTGTTATTTGCATTTTTCAAGTGAGAAAAATAAAGCTCAGAGATAAGCAGATTATCCAAAATTCATGGTTTTGATTCATAGCATGACATTGTCCAGGTAATGGTAACATACGAACATGATCCTGGGGTGTCTATGATTAGTGACAGAAACAGCAAGAGCAACAGTTAAAAACACTCTGGACTCAAAAAATGGCAACCGTGGTAGACTCAGGAGAGAGGTAGACTGGGAAAGCAGGACCAGGGAGCAGCAGCTTATCAAATTCCCAGGGCAATGGTTTCTTGCTTTATTCATCTCTGAGGTTCGGAGACATATGTGCCCATCATAGATTAGAGGTGAAATATTAGCTGAATTGATTAAAGAATGGGTAGGCAAGACTAACCTGAGAAAGTTTTTGAAAGGTCTTGAGTTGTGTTTAGTAATAAAACCTACAGTTGAGATAACACTACAGTTTAAAAACTCTTTTACACACACTGTTTTAGAAAGAAATGACATAGTAAATAAAAAGAGGTAGGTTGAGGGCAAGTTTTGAAATACAAATGTATGCATTGAAAATAGAGGATGACGCCCTGGCTGGGGTGGCTCAGTGGATTGAGTGCCAGCCTGTGAACTGAAAGGTCGCCAGTTCGACTTCGGGTCAGGGCACCTACCTGAGTTGCTGGCCAGGTCCCCACTTCAGGGAATGCAAGAGGCCAACTGATCGATGTACCTCTCACACACCAGTGTTTCTCTTCCTCCCTCTCTCCCTCCCTGCCCCTCTCTCTAAATAGATACATGAAGTCTTTGAAAAAATGAAACGGAGGACAATGATGGCAGCAGGATCACAAAGGGTTGGATGAGTCTGAAGATGGGCACAGACAACAGTTTTGGGAACCCATGGAGCTACCGGCTTTTAAGGAAAGAGCTTTCTTCCCCTCCTAAGGCTATGGCATTTGATTGAATTATTCATTAATTAACTGTTTACTCTCCCCACTAACTGGGTTACTTTGCAGAAAAGGGAGCTTCGGTTTTATAACCCTGAGTGGTAGTATGGAGTGGAAAACTTCTAGGCTGGAGAGCCGAGCACAGACTAGTTGAACCTGGTGGTTTTTCTCCTTTCTTTCACATTTCTACTTTTGAAGTCCTAATCCCGAAAGTAAATGGATTAAGTAACTTAACATCTACAAAAGGAAGCAAGCAGGAAATAGATACAGTTCCTCTCACCAGTGAAGAGCAATATGCTATCAATCATACAAAAATGATGAAGACTTCACAGAGCCTTGGTGACCACATGGCATGCAGGTTGCATTAAAAGGTTCCAATGTACTGAGTCAGCTATGAAAAAGCCAGGTAAACACTTTAGATACAAAGGTCGGAGCGTACACCCTTGCAATAAAAGCCGGGAGAAGAGCTTCCATTATGGCTGATTTATGGTCGGTGACTTTGAAAAGGATAAACATTATTTCAGGGTAGACTGAAAAGTGAGGAATCATAGGGATCGAGGGGCATCTGACCAAAAAACAGAGTGAACAGTGCTGGGGACTGGGAGCTGTTACTGGTTTTTTCACATGCAGCTCAAGCTCCTGCGTGAGATTCAGATAATGAGCCTCTCCTGACATAAAAGGACAAGCAAAAGTCATGAATTGTCACATTTTATCCTACTTCTTGGTGTTTAGACTCTATCAAGAAGGATTCATCAATAATTTAGGCAATTTTGGATGTAATTTTTGCTAAAGATTTTATTTATTTATTTTTAGAGGGAGGACAGCAGGGAGAAAGAAAGGGAGAGAAACATTGATCAGTGGCTTCTCCCAAGCCCCCATATGGGGACCCGGCCAGCAACCCAGGCATGTGCCCTGACCAGGAATTGAACCAGTGACCTTTAGGTTCACAGGCCAGCGCTCAATCCATTGAGCCACACCAGGGCTAAATAGTCCTCTTTCTTAAGAACACAGGACACAATTCGCCTGCCAGTTATCCAGTGCTGACAATGCCATTTTGCAACAATATAAGAGACTGCCAATAAAATCAAGAATACAAGGAAAACCATTTTTACCAGGCATCTAGCCATCAAGACTGTAACCTTTATCAGGTACATCTGACAGGCGGGCAGGTAAGGAAGAATGAATGAGTTTTAAAGTTAGAAAGACTTGTAGATCAGGTACTTATTAGTTGTATGACCTTAGGCAGATCGATTCACCTCTCTGAGCCATAGCTTACCATCCATATAACGAAAACAATCCTACCTAATTAATTCACTCCGTAAGTAATCACTGAGCACTGACATGCCAGGCACTGGGAATAAAGTGATGATCAAGACTGCTCCCCTCCTTCAGCTGACAATGAAGGAGGGGACAAGGACGAACAGCGCTGTCAGAGTGTCCGACCTAGTTCCGGGATGCAGAATGGGTCTGAGGATGAAATGAACCCATGCGAAACATGTATGAGGACACTGACAGCAGTATCAGGCACAGAGTCGGGGTCCGTGGTCATGCATTTAGTGAGCGGCAGCACTGGAACTCAATTTCAAGTTCAATATTCTCCCCATAAGGCCGCTTTGTCAAGATGCACATGAGAACCTTGTTTAAATGCAGATTCCAGGCCTCAGACCACACTTTGAGAACAACACAGCCACCAGCACCCAGTTCAAAACCTTCAGGTATTGCTATGATGTGAGATAAGAGAATGCCAAGCCAAACCGCAATAACAGAAGATGTCAGGCTCTGTCCACGAGGAATTAACTGCCATGAGAATTTTCCCTTCTTCCGTAAACAACTTGAAAACAGCACAAAATATATGAAACAACATTTTCAGTTATTGCACAACAAGTCGTACAGGACTGTTAAGCCAGAGAGGAGGGAAGCAAATGAGGTAACACCCACAGAACTGCTCAAGCTCACTGCCCAGCACAGTTTCCAGGCCACAGACAGGGGAGGGATAAGCCAACAAAGTCAAGTCTTCTCACTGAGTTGAAGAGGAACAGCTGGATTTGGGGGGGTGCTGAGGTAGCTAGACCCTGTGGGGCAGAGTATTAGAGAGTGGAAGCTATTCAAGGAGGAGTTCGGGAGGCCTGCAAGGGAGTCCTCTCCAGTCTTTGAACAATGTCCCCGAGATGGGTAACACCTGTGTTTGTACCTGGAGTTCCAGAAGGAATGGAGATAGAGAAGGGGAGGCCGACTGTAAGCAGGTGAAGGCAAACTGTGATGGCATTATTTGAAGGTGTACACTGTGAACCCTAGAGTACCACTAAAATTAGGAAGGACGGCTGATAACCTCAAAGGGGCTATGAAATGAACTCATAAGAAACATTTAACTAATCCAAATCAAAAGAAGGTAGGAAAAAGAAAAAAAGGGGAATCAAGACAGGGTCCAGAGACAACGAGCAGTAACAGTAAAGTTTAAACTGAAATGCACTGGTAGTTACGCGGAAAGCAAATGGTCAAACCGCTCATTAGAGGGCAGAGGTGCTCAGATTCGACGGCCACGTATAACCCAGCTACACGCCTTGGGTTATGCGAGTGTGTCCACGTGCTAATCCCCAGAACCTGTGACTGTGTTCGGTCAGGAGTGTACAGGTGGGTTAAGGTTGCTAAGCAGTTGGACTAAAAATAGGGAGATAATCCTGGATTATCTGGGTAGGGCCGATATAATCCCAAAGGTCCTTAAAAATGAAAGAGAGGCCGGAGAGGTCAGAATCAAAGAGAGGCACACTTAGGAAAGAATGATCACAGAGATCAAACGTTGCTGGCCTTGGCGACAGAAAACGGGCCATGAGCCAGGGAATGTCGCTGGTCTCCAGGAACTGGAAAAGACAAGAAAATGCCTGAGCCTTTAGAAAGAGACCCAGCTCTGCACACACCGTGGGGCGGGACCCACATCAGAGTGACGCCTAAAGAACGGGAAGACAACACATTTCCATGGTGTTAAGCCACCAGGTTTATAGAAACTTGTTACAACCGCAATATAAAATATTGGGTTGGCGAAAGAGTCCATGTAGTTTTTTCTGTAAAATAAGGCACATTTTTCATTTTCACCAGCAACTTTATTGATTTGGACATTCTGAGTACGTCGGCCATCTCCTGCATGGCAGAGCATTGATGGCTCTCAGTTACTGTCTCGATGTGATTGCTATGAATTTCAACGGGTCTACCCGACCGTGGAGTGTTGTCCAGCGAGAAATCTCCAGCACGAAGCTTCACCAACCATTTTGACACATTCAATCAGTCACAGCACCTTCCCAACACACTGTACAAAACTTTTTTTGCGTTTCATTTGTGCTTTTATCTTTCTTGAAATAATAAAGCATAATATGCCAAAATTGTTGTGCGTTTTCCTCCATCTTCAGTATTAAAAGGGCTACACAAAAATTTACCAATTTTGATAAATTTTTTGTTTAAAAAGCATGCTGATAGGACAACTGTCACAATGCAATCTAATGAAATTGTTTCAAATGAAGTTAAAGACAACTAAGTGCTACTGAAGTCAACTTACAGAATAAACCAAATGAACTTTTTGGCCAACCCAGTACGTGCTACCTACAAGAAACCAACTTTAAGTATAAAGACCCAGATTAAAAGCAAAATGATAAAAAAAAAAAAGAGAGAGGATAACAGTACTCAAAAGAAAGCTGCAGAAGCTAGCAATATCGAAGTGCTTCAGATTTCGGAGCAAACAGTATCCCAGGGGTAAAGAGGGCCATTTCATAGTAACAACAGGGTGAATTCATCAAAGGGACATAACAACCCTAAGTATTTATACACCTAACAATGGAGCTTCAAAATGCTTTATATAAAGACCAACAGAACTGGAAGGAGAAATGGACAAATCTATAATTACAGTGAGAGACTTTCGTACCTCTCTCTCGGTAATTCATAGAATAAGTAGAAAGCAAACAAACAAGAAACCAGTGAGTATAGAAAAAAACCTGAACAGGATCAATCCGTGAGAACTGATTATGCAACTGAATGCCTTTCCAACAATAATGGAACACACATTCAAGTGCCCATGGAACACTCGCTGTATTTTAGACTACAAAAAAGATTCAATAAATGTAAAAGTTATAACAATCATTGAGTATATTCTATGACCACAATGGAATTAAACTAGGAGCAGTAATAGAAAGGTATCAGGAATATCTCTGAATATTTGGAGACTGAACAGTGTGCTCCTCAGTAACACCCACTGGTAAAAGAAATCAGCAGGGCAGTTTCAAATGGTTTTAACCTAACAGACAAAATATCAATATGAAAATTGTGTGAGGTACAGCTACAGTGGTGTTTACATCACGGCATTAAGTAAGTATCTTAGAAAAGCAGGAAGGTCTAAACTCAGTGGTCTAAGCTTCTACCTGACAAAACTAGATTGGGGAAAGCAAAGTAAATTGAAAGAAGAAAATAATAAAGATTATATATCCAATCAATAAAATAAAAATGGAAAAACAGAGAAACATCAGTGAAACCTGAAAGTTGGTTCTCTGCAATATGACTGATAAACCTAGGGCCAGAACGATCAAGAAAAAGAGAGAGGAGACACAAATTGCCAATGTCAGGGATAAAAGGGGGAACATCACTACAGATCCCACAGAAAACAAATTGTGTAAGAGGACATATTTTGGACAATTTTATGTCAAAGATGTCAGATTAACTTCAGATAAAAAAGTGGACAAATTCTTTTAAAGACATAAACTACTAAATGCTACTCAAGATATAAGAGATAACTTGAACAACCCTATGTCCATGAAAGAGATTTAATTTGTAGTTAAACACTCTCTAACAAAAGAAAAATCTAGGCCTAATGGTTTCACTAGAGGATTGTGCAAAACAATAAATGAAGAACTACCAACAATTCTACACATGATTTGAAGAAAATGGAAGAGGGAAACATTTCCCAACTCATTTTTTAAGGGCACTACTCTGACACTAAAACAAGGCAAAGGTATGAGAAACACAGAAAAGTGTAAAAGAATTAGAACCTGTTTCAACATTTTAGAAAGTTGAACCCAGTAATCTATAAAAAAAGATAATACCTTATAACAAAGTATGGAATGCAAGGTCGGTTTAACATTCAAATATGCCTCAGTGATGATTAACATCATATCATGTATTAACACACCTCCCTCCCAAAAAACCATATGATCATCTCAACAGATGCAGAGATAGATGCTTTTATCAAATTCAACACCCACTCATGACAACACTGAGAAAACTGCAACAGAAGGGAATATCCTCAACAAGATAAAGAGCCAACACTAATTAAACTAAGTGATGAAAGAATGAGTGCTTTACCCGTAACCCTGGAGACAAGAGAAGGATGTTTGGTGTCATCAGTTACATTCGAAATGGTACTGTAGGTTCTAGCCAGTGAGATACGCCAAGGAAAAAAGCCACATAGACGGGAAAAAAGGAGGTAAGACTGTCTTTGTTTGCAGATACATCTATGTAGGAAAATCTAAAATAATCTACAAAATGTTACTGGAATTAATAAGTGAGTTTAGCAGAATTTCAAGACACAAGGTTGACATCCAAATATCACCTGCGATTCTACATGGTAACAAAGAACAATACAATATTCAATAGTGCTAATACGTCAATTCTCCCCAAATTAGAAATTCAGTGTGTATCCTGACCAAAATTCCCCTACTCATTCTTTTTTCTAATAAGAGAAATGGACACATTGACTCTAAAATTTGTATTAAAAAGGCCAGGGACCCAGAATAGCCAAGACAGTTTTAAAAGAGGAAAACAAAACAGAGACCTGTACTATGTGATTTTAAGGTTTACTGTAATAGGTCAGTACAGAATTGGCGCAAAGTAATCCAACAGATAAAGGGTATTTTTCAACAAAAGTTGCTAGAACAATTGAGTATCCATATGTTAAAGAAATCTCAGCTTTTATGTCATAATACTATATTAAAAAAGTTAATGAAATGGCTCACAGACCTAAAAATAAGAGCTAAAACTATAGAACTTCTAGAAAAAAAATAGAGGAAAAATATCTGTTGGCCTTGGGGTAAGCAAAAATTTCTCAGGATGGGACCCAAAAGACATGAACCATAAGAGAAAAAAAAAGAATTTCCTTAAGATTAAAAGCTTTTGCTCTTCAGAAGATACTGTTAAGAAAATGAAAAGACAAGCCAAGGGATGGAAAAATAATTGCAAAACATGTATCTGATAAAGGATTTGTACCTGGAATACAAAACAGACTTTTACAAGATAAACAATCCAATTTAAAAAATGAGTAAGATATTTAAACAAACTCTTCACCAAGAAAATACATGAATAGCAAGTAAGTATGAGAAGATGCTCAAATCATTAATCATTAGTGAAATGCGAATTAAAACCACAGGGAAATCCCACTGCACATCTACTGGGATGGCTAAGATTAAAAAGGCTGATGATAGTAAGTGTGACCATCGGATGGACACCTGGAGCCCTTGGACACTGCTGGGGGAGCCAAATGGTATGATTACTTTGGGAAACAGCCTGGCAGTTTTTTATGTTAAAAATATACTTGGCGTACAACCCAGAAATCCCACTCCTCGGTAGTTACCTAAGAGAGGGAACATTTGCCCACAGAAAGACTTGTACATCAATGTTCACTATTCAAAATAACTAAATAATGAGGACAGCTCACATTTTAAACAGCTGGTGAGCAGACAAAAAGCGGTGGTACTCTATGGAACGGAATACTACTCAGTGATGGAAAGGGAGGAACCAACCGATTCAGAAAACAGGGATGAACTGCAACGGCATTATGCTGAATGAAAGATGCCAGACACACAGGATCACACAGTGCAGGAGGGCACTGGCGTGGAATTCTGGGAAAGGCCAACTGCAGGGAGGGAAGGCAGACGTGTTTCCTTGGGGCCGGGGCAAACGGAAGGACCGATCAGACGGGGGTGCGAGGGAGCGTGTGGTGGTGATAACTGTGTTTTATGCCTCGGCTGCGGTGCCTCATACTGTGTATATACATTTGTCAGGGCTCAGTGAACTGTTCACTTAAAATGAGTAAATTTCAGGGTGTGTAAATTATACCTTAATAAAGCTGATTAAAAAATAAACTGCGTATCAAAATATAACACCAGCATTTTCACACTTGGAAGTCATCGTTACAACCTTTTAGTCTGGGCCTGCATCTTGGGCCTGTCAGTTGGACGACCATCCCAGTGGGGACGGCCATTAAGGAGCACTGTCAGGTTTTTCCCGTGGATGCAGTGCTTCCCTTGCATTCCCTGTGCAACTTACCAAGAGCAGTGAGTCCCTCCGAGACTGAGGTGAGAATGTACAGGAGCACAGCAGGCTCTAGGTTGGAGATGAAGCTCATGTGGTCCTGGGTGAGACACTCCAGGAGTGGGTAATAAGCCTGGCTCAGTTTCCGGTATTGCTACAACACAGAGATGCTGAATGTCAAGCCACACAGAAGCTACAAAGACATGTTGCAGTCCAGTGGAAACTGCCATCTACAATATTGGAAATGACGAACTTACTTAAAGAAAATAAATACAAAATAAACATATGAAACAGGTGACATAATGGTTCCCAATTCAGCACTGAAAGGGTTCTAACAGGCATCTCTTGATGTCCAGAAATCCTCATTTGAAGCCCCAGCATAGTGTGTCATTTCAATTTTACCTTATATGGCTGACGCAGAGATGCAAGTAAAATCTCTATGCTACGGAATTTAGAAGACTGCGTTGTTTTTCTCCACTGGAATATTGTAACACTGAATACTGCCTAAGAGTGGCTTGGCAACCTTCTTCTTTTTCTTTTTAACACAAAGAAATTTGCTATCATAATAGGGTTTGACACTATAGTCTGCTGTATTTACACAATGCCAACCCAGCTAACTCAATCATAATTTAGTAAATGGATTAATATATACCATACAAAGACAGGCAAAGGATAAGTACACGAGAGAGATCCCTGGAAATGCTGAAATGAAACTCAAACCAGTATCAAAAAAAGCATACTCCGAGAGGAGTAAGGCAGAGTATTTCTGAAAGTGAGTTTAAGACTGTGTGCATAAGAACTACATCAGGTGCTGGTTAAAAAATGCAGTTTTCTGAACCCCGCTCCAGACAGACTACATGAAACGCTCCGGAAAGAAGTCCAGAAATGGACATTTTTAGTATGTACACTAAGGAGTCCTAGGCACCCTCCATTTTGAGAATCACTGAGTTAGAAGTTTGCCGGTCTATGAGAAAGAAGATTAGAGACACTCCTAGAGGATGCCAGTTTTTTTGGCGGGCCTCAACTGTCGTGAAGGGTCCCCTCCATGAGCTGGCTCAAGTTCCTACTTTGTAATTTCTGTCACCCAGGCAGCCTTCGGGATGCCTTCCATTCTACTAGAGAGGCTAACCACTCTGGCTTGAGATGTGGTTCTGTTAGGACCAGCTTAGAAAGGTAGAAGAGGGTGCCACTGGCCCATGAGGATAACAAGGGGTGTCCCCCACACAGGTTCACTAATGAAGGCCACCGGATCTTACTGTATCACCCTGGGTTGGGAGCCCGAACTAAGGCTGAGCATGAACTTGGCTGTGTTACTGGAGTAATTACTGTAACCACACTGGGCATGTACTAGCTTTTGTGTGATCAGGCAGAGACGTTAAAAACAAAGTCTGACAATGAAGCAGCTCAGTGAAGGAGCCTGGACATTTGAATTTTCAACAAGCATCCCAGGTGACTCTGACGGGCCTCAAAGTTTGAGGACCAGGACATAAATCACAGAAAGTAGGTAGTAGAGTGCAGAAGGGACCTAGAGATCACCGTGTTTAATTTAGTCGTCATACAGGTAAGGAAATGAAAGCCTGGAGAGAGAGAGAAGGTGATTTGTTCGTGGTAAAGGACCAGTGAGTGGCGCGGCTGAGACCACGCACCAGGCTGCTCAGCTTCTAGGTCAGCACTCTGTCCCCCAGACCAGAGTTTTGGAGGACATGAGGCCAAACAGCAGGGGAGGCGGCCAGAGCAGACCTGAAGGAGGAGAGCCTGCAGCCAACCCTGCACTTTCTGCCGTGGGAAACACAGACCTTCGCTGAATTATAAGCGCAGTTGTAAGCAACGAGTTGAAGCTGCTGATGACATTTTCTCGAGGTGCAGAGCCTGGAGCACTCTGGGCGACTAATTTGTCAGAGGTGGTAGCTGCGGTTTTCAAAACGGCACATTTAATTACGTAAATACAGCCACTGCCGTGCCTCAGACTCTCTAAGTTCAGTCAAGATGCTGCTCTAACGTGTAACGTGTCCTGGCGCTACTCTAACCCCCTGGGCTTTGTTACCACGATTCCAAGCCTGTGGCGGCCGCACTTCACATCTCACACAAAGGCTCCCAGGACGCATGAGTGCTTACTAGCAAGTCGCTGTGGGACACCGACAGCAGCATTTTGACAAAGGCCTGGAGTACATTGTCAAAATGGTTGTCCCCGTACAACTTGAAGACGCCAAAGCTGACATAATTTCCACACAAGGCAGACTTGAGAGCTGAATAGCAGATGGAGATGCCCTTGAGTTTCGTTGGATAAATCTGATCTTTTGAGAGGCTCCCGAGGGACAGGATCTGATTACCTGTTTTAGGGTAAAAGCAGAAAGAGAAAGGGCTATCAGGAGATACAATTCAAAGCGGTTAGGAGGCACACTATTAGACGTTTTTATTTTCCCGCTCATGTTCACTTCCCTTGCCACTGTTCCAAGAATCACGCCATTCATGCACTGAAAATACAACTACCCAAGGCAGTTCACCTGGGAAGTACCAAGGGCCTGAGGGAAACCCATCAGGGGCAGTAGAGAATATTTCATGTTTTTATCTGGATGCATACCTGGACACATGAAAATTCACTGAGTTTTACTCAGGATTAGTTCACTTTATGTTCTTCAATATGTGTGTTATCCGTTCTCCAATATGATGTCAGGAAAAAGCAGGACTAAATAACCAGCTCAGTCAAGGGAAAAAGATAACGTAGACCGAGAGATACAGATTGCTCTGAATTCGGGGGTGAATTTTCAACCTTTTTTTTATATACACTTGATCTTGAGATACTTCACTTTTAGGGGCCTCACAGGTTGGGCATGTGAATTAAATGAGTTAAGACACATAAGAAGTTCTTGGCACGGCACGTGAGAAATGTTACTTCCTTTCTCTCCTCAGAGCGTTTTTCAGATGACCGCTTTAAAACCTGTACTTAAATTCTATGCTGACCATCAAAAGACAAAGAAACGTTTATATAATCACCTTAAAATTTTTACGAGGTATGCTACTAGGCAAAACCCAAGAATGCTTTTTCAAAAAACATAAAGTTGTGCATGTTTCTTTTCTCTTTTTCCTGTTCAAGTAAGTGCCGCTTCTAAAATGGAAACGAAATTCAATTTACGAAATTTGGAGGTGCACTGTCGTGGTTTTGAACTGCGTCCACTCGACTGAACAGGAATTCAGTTTCCCAGAATGCATTTCACTGTATGGTTGTTGGCAAGAATTGGGCAAAACAGAAATCTGTGTGAGGTTTGGGAGGTGGCTGTGAAGCAGCCGCTGTGGTTTTCTTACCGCCACTCCGATTAGAGGAAGTGGGAATAAGATGTAGAAACGCCACCGGGTTCCAGTTTGTCCTTGCTCTTTCCTGCTCTGACTAGAACGGCCAGCTGTGCTGCCCACTGGTCCCAAGCTCACTGCCAAGTCCTTGGCAGCACACTCCCAGAGCAGCAGCGCTGCAGAGGTGACAGTCTCTCACTGACTTGCACACCATCACACTAGTCCCTGTGTCACACCCCGTCCTTTCCAGTACCACTCCGGCAGCTGGGTGTGTGCAGCTTCTGGCTTTCCCTGCTGCTCCAACTTGTCCATCCGTGCCATTGTTCCCGGAGGGCTGGTCGGTGATTTTTCTCCTGAACTTCCAACTCTCCTCACTGGACCTATTTCCCCATCTTTGCCCAAGATTATACAGAGTCTAGTTCCTAAATTCTCTATTCTACATGTGCTTGTTTCCCTGTTTGGTCCCTGATGGGTGTGTTTATTACAGTAACCACACGTCAGAGGTCTAAGAGGTTAAGAGGGGCCAATACTTCTAGCAGATCATAAAACCACCCTTGGTCTGTCTGAGTGAAACACGTCCATGTTCAGGCTTCCTTCTGTGCGTCCTCAGAAGCCCATGTAGCTTTGTTTGTAACTTATACATCTGACTACAGAACCGCTGTCCTGGAGGCTGGTGCCAACCTTGGAATTCACCCCATGCCCAATTCTGTACCCTCTCATGCCCTCACCGCAAGTCACCTACGGGCACCCAGAGAGTGCCGCACAGATGCAACGCAATACAACAGCGCTAACTCGGCAGTTATGACGTGTGCGGTGCTGGGATAAACAAACCGATGAAATCAATCTCTGCTCTGATGAGGTACAGACAGACTTGTAACCACGTAATCGCATACCAGGCGACAAACACTGTCAGAGAGGCGTGTCCAGATGTTATGGGGAGAGAAGGGACGGACTCTGCTCGGGCAGGAGGGCAGCGGGAAAGGACATCACAGGACAGGTTACTTCTCAAGGACCAATCGCACCTTCCTGGGTGAACGCAGAGGAAGAGGAGCGTTTCCCTGGTGGAGTGGGTGCACAGGTGCGGAGGTCTAAGAAAGCGGGACATGGCAGGACAGGGCGGTTGCCAACCACTGCCTTTCTACCTTTGCCTCAAATTCAGTATAAGCCAAGGCAGACCCTTCCTCTCCCAGGAAAGAACAAGTACTGTTGGAACGTGATGGAAAGAGGCAGAGTAACTGGGGCGGGGGCAGGGAAGGGGGTGTGATGGTGGCTGTTGACATACTTTGGGTTTGTCGGGGTGGCCAGGGTCACAGGGAGAAAACTGGGTCATCTTTTGGGACCTTGGCATGCTCATGATCTTCTGGGGGAAGTAAAGGTCTGTATTTTTCAGCAAAAGGTGGGCTAGGCAGGCCAAGAACTCTGACGGGGGAAAACTGATCGGAAGGGCTGGACAACCTATCAGCAAGAAGGATTAATTATTCAGAGTCACAACTTTTACCTTTACGTTCAAAGTGCAATTTGGCACGTGTGTCTCTTGGACTGTTTCAGACACATCTGTGTTCGTTAAAACAGTGAATAGTACATATCATCATGACTGTGCCAAATTAGAACAAGCAATACTTTTAAAACAGGAAATGCTTATCTCACTGTGCTCAAGTGCCTTGGTGGCACTCCATGGGGGCTACAAAAGACTGTGGACGTAAGTGAACAAACATAAGAGACAAACAAGCAAAAACTCACGGACACAGACACAGTACGGCAAATACCAGAGGGAAAGGCAGTAGGGGAGGGGGTAAAGGGTAGGGGGTCACATACATGGTGACTCTAGGTGGTAAATACACAATGCAATATACAGATGATGTATTATAGAATTGTGCACTGGAAATCTATCTAATTTTATTAACCAATGTCACCCAATGATTTTAATTAAAAAAAAAAAGGATTATGGAAGAGAAGGCTCAGCCAAGTTGTCATTTATTGATTCCAATTCAGCTTTTTTCTACAATACTTACTGAAATTGGAAGTCCTGCCCTCAAAAAGCTTAAAATCTAGCAGTGGACTCACACTACTATAAACAAAAGTCACAGGTATGAGGTTTGGTTCTGATGCTCCTTTGCAGGTATGACAACGCTCCTTGCCACCTCTGCTCCACCCCATGCCTGGAAAATGCCCTCTCCTTCCTTCCCAGCACCCCCTCCCTGCCACACACACCCAAGAGGGGGGTCTGTATTACACTGCTGGGCAGCTGGGAGACGTACGCATTGCCAGCCTGGCCGCCACTGAAGCCAGTAACAGTCGCCACTTTGGTACTATTGTTGCGGCACAAATGGACATGATACTTTCCTTAATAAAAGAAACTTTGAAAGTTTAGAGTCGAAAGGGAAATCTGTACACATTTCCCACTGACTCCATCTGCTATGACTGGGGGCCAGGGAACGAGGTGCTGTCGCATTCTAACATCAGAGCTGGTCAGACGCTGTGAGGTTACATGCTGGGACTTGGGAAAAGATGCCGCGAACTGAGTGGAGAGCCTGGCTGAAGGCAATGATGGGGGCAGGAGGCGCCATGCCAGGAGCTGCCAGGCTTCCTCCTGCACGTGCTGCATAGGAGAAGAGACCTACTAAACGCTAAGGGGAATGAGCTGGGAATCAAGCACAGAGAACGCTTGACATACACAATGTGGCTTATTAAAAACATTTTCCTCATGATCAGCGTACATTAACTGCTTGGGCCCTGGAGAAGCCTTTTTTTGTGTCTGGTTTTTGATTAGCTTCCAGCATTTAGCAGTAGACAACTCTCAAAATCTAGATTCAGAGAGGGAAGGATATATAAAGATGCAAAGTCTCCTTTTTTCAGGTATATTTTTTAAAAAACTTTTTTCCCTCTAACCCTCTCTCTTCCGAGTACACCTACAGAGGAGCAGCTGCCATCACAGGCCTCCGCCGGAGAACGGGGTGACAGAGAACATTCTGACTGAAGATAAGCATGGTCCATAAACATGCAGCGATGAACCGGTGAGCTCCTGACCTAGGTTTCGAATCCTACATCCTTCTTACCACCTGGATGTCTGAGCAGATTCTTATGCTCTGTCAGTCAGCCTCCTCATCTACAGAAAGAGAAAAGGAACAGCACCTACAACTCACAAGGCTCTTGGGTGGGGTGATGGAGGTAGCATTTGTGAGGAGCTCATGGCAGGAACTGGCCCAGTGCTCAGGAAGAGGACACCGCAATGGCACCTACCCTGGGGGCCATTTCCTTCCCCAGTCTGACAGCCTGCAGGGTCACACTTGGGGAGCTATGGCCTGGGAAAGAGGCGGAGGTGAAGCTGGGTGTGTATGCCGTGTAATAATGTCACCCCCTTCGAATACCTAACTCAAAGGAAGGCCAATACTTGATCTCTGACCACCTTCCCTCTGTTCCCTCCACGGCGAAATGGCTCCAGGGGTCACGGTTCTACCAGTTCTCTGTGCCCTCAAATGAGCGCTCAGGGGAGAGAAGGTCCAGTGATGAGATACTACAACTGTGTGCTGTACCAGAAGAACTAACAGCACGGACAATCCATTACATCGATTTACCTTTTGTTTTTCCCTTTTAATCTCTAAAATTTTAAAGTGAGTGTGATATTTAGCTGACAGCTATATGGGATGAATGTCTTCATTCATCACCAGAAGCGCTATGGGGAGAGAACCGCAAGCTCGTGGCGGCTGCCCCTCGATTCAGGCCGCTCTCTGCACACCTGCCGAGGCCCTGGGCGCACAGTCCGGGAGAGAGCTGAGGCTGTGAAGGCTGGGGGGGGAATGCGTTTCCCTTTCGGATCGGAAAAGATGAAAACTAGGCAGTGTTGATGAGGCTGTGGGAGTCTAAGAAAAGTGCAGGAAATGTAAATGAGTATGACCAGTCTGCAAGGCAATGTGGTCGTATTTATTAAAGAGATGAAAGTGTGTAAATCCACGTTCGGGAATATATTCTAATTCCAGTGTCGACACCACACCTGCTGTCCACTGGCATCTGCGCTCACGCACTGTCTTCCATAAAGGCCAACCCCTGCGTGTGTTCGACTAGCTCCCCCTCCTAAGTGCTTAACCAGGTGCGATTTTCCCCTTTCCTATGCAATCTTATTTTTTTTCCTAGTACATCATCTTACTGGTATACAAGTTATGCTATTATCTCTCCCATAAAAAAACACAAAACCTTACCTAGCCCCTACTTGCACGCAAGGCAGATATTATTCCCCCTTGTACTAAAACCGCTCCGAGAAACTGCCTGCATTTGCTCTCGTGATTTCCTCTCTGATCCTCTTCCACGCCCACTCCACCCAAGTGCTCTTTTCAAGGTTCCCAGGCATCTCCTTGTGCTTAATGGCATGGTCCACCCTTGGTCGTCATCTTACTTGATCCACTGGCGGCTTCGGCCGTGGCTGACTGCCTCTCTCCCGTGTCTTACGAGACACGCACTGATCTGATCTTCTCTTACTTCAGTGTTCGCTCCTTGTCACTCTCCTTCGCTGGTGTCGCCTCTTCCCCCTTGCTTCCTGGCACTGCAGTACCCCAAGGATCTTTGCAGGTACATTATCCCCCCCACGCTGGTGATTGGTAACCGGATCTAGTTTCCCACTTTACATACCATCTAAGGGTCAGTGACTCCCATATTTGATTTTCTAGACCAACCCTCAGACCCATGTATCCAACTCCATACTCGCCCTCTGCACTTGGAAGTCTCATCAACATCTCAAGCTCAACACGACCCAAACAGAACTTTCGGTCTGCTCACACTCTAATCTTAGCCTCCCCATCTCAGTTAATGGTAATTTCATCCCTCCAGCTATACCTGCCAAAATTATCTGACTATGTTATTTCTCTCAGACCATATAGACAGTCCACCAAAAATTTTGATCGGCTTTCCCTTCAAAATATATCCAGAGTCCAACCACTTCTCTCCAATCCCACTGCTATCTCCTTGGTCAAAGCCACACGACACCACGCCATTCCTCTGCTCAAAACATTCTAAAGTCCCCCTCTTTCACTTGGAGTTAGCATCAGAGTCCTGATAATGGTCTACAGGACATGACGTTAATGACATTGCTCTTACTGTTTCTCTCCCTTTGGTTTATCCTGCTCCAGAGACTGATCTCTTTGTTGTTCTTCAGACATGCCAGGTACACTTCTGCCTCAGGACCCCAAACTTGGTGTTCCCTCAGCCCAGAATGCTCTTCCCCAAGACACCCCTACACAAGAAACTCCCTCGCTTACCGCAAGTCTCTGATCAAGTGTCCTCTCAACGAGGCCTACCTCGATCACTGCACACAGCTACATGTTTCTCGATCCCTGGCACTTCCAATGCCCCTTATCCTGGCTTCCTCCCTCCCTTGCTTCCTTCCAAAAAACATTTTATTGATTCTGCTATTACAGCTCTCCTAATTTTTTCCCCTTGCCCCCACCTGCCTGGTACCCTCTTCTCTCCAACAATCCCCCCCTCCCCTTAGTTCATGTTCACGGGTTGTGCATATAAGTTCTTTGGCTTCACATTTCCTATACTGTTCTTAACACCCCTCTGTCCATTTTGTACCTACCAATTATGTTTCTTATCCCTACACCTTTTCCCCATTCTCCCCCTTCTCCCCACCACAGTGGATACCCCTCCACAAATAATCTCCATATATCTATGATTCTGTTCCTGTTCTGGTTGTTTGTTTTGTAGATTCAGTTGTTGATAGTTGTGAATTTGTTGTCATTTTAATGTTCACAGTTTTGATTTTCTTTTTCTTAAATAAGTCCCTTTAACATTTCATGCAATAATGGCTTGGAGATGATGAACTCCTTTCGTTTTACCTTGTCTGGGAAGCACTTTATCTGCCCTTCCATTCTAAATGATAGCTTTGCTGGATAGAGTAATCTTGGATGTAAGTCCTTGCTTTTCATCACTTTGAATATTTCTTGCCAGTCTCTTCTTTCCTGCAAAGTTTCTTTTGAGAAATCAGCTGACAGTCTTATGGGAATTCCTTTGTAGGTAACTCCCTGCTTTTCTCTTGCTGCTTTTAAGATTCTCTGTTTATCTCTAACGTTTGACATTTTAATTATGATGCGTCTTGGTGTGGTCCTCTTTGGGTCCAACTTGTTTGGGACTCTTTGTGCTTCCTGGACTTGTATGCCTATTTCCTTTGCCAAATTAGGGAGTTTTCTTTTACTACTTTTTTCAAATAAATTTTCAATTTTTTGCTCTTCGTCTTCTCCTTCTGGCACCCCTATGATTCAGATTTTAAAGTTGCCCCAGAGGTTCCTAAGCCTATCCTCGTTTTTTTAAAATTCTTTTTCCTTCCTGCTGTTCTTATTCAATGCTTTTTCCTTCCTTGTGTTCCAAATTGGTTTGATTCTCGGCTTCGTCCTCTCCACTGTTGGTTCCCTGTAGATTTTTCTTCATTTCACTTAGTGTAACCTTCGTTTCTTCCTTTATGTTGTTCCTGTGCTCAGTGAGTTCTTTGAGCATCCTGATGACCAGTGTTTTGAACTCTGCATCGATAGGTTGGTTATCTCCATTCTGTTCTTTTAATGAAGTTTTGTTCTGTTATTTCATTTGGGCCATATTTCTTTGTCTCCTCAATTTGGCAGCCTCTCTGTGTTTGCTTCTGTGTATTAGGTAGAGCTGTATTGATTCTCTTAGTCGCATGGCTTTTTGTAGAAAAGGCACCTGAAAATTGTGTGGGGTGGAGCCTTAGGGAGTCACCAGAGAAAGGCAACCTGCTTTACCACTTTGTGGCTCTGTGTGGGGGGAGGGCATGGAGGGGATAATACCACTGCATGGCTTCTAGAGGTTTGCCCAGTATCGGCCCCATTTCCAGTCACTTCATCCACTTTTGGTATGTGACTGACGCCCTTCCAGCTGCTGTCCTTGTGGTGAATCCCAGAGTGTGTGGGTTTGTGTATGTTCTAAACTGTGTAGGCCCTTTAAGCAGTCTCCTGAAAATCTATCAGCTTCCTCCGCCACCCCAATCTGCAGTGGTTTCTATAGCCAGAAGTTATGGGTGTTTATCTTCTTGGCACTGGACCCCTGGGTTGTGCGGTCTGGCCCGGGGCTGGGATTGCTCGCTCCTAAGGTATCCCTCTCAGTTTTTATCCAACATATGTGAATGTGGGATCATCTATTCGGTTGCTGCTGCCACCTCTCTGTGCCACACTGTGTCTCCGTGCCTCTCCTTTTATCTCCACGACTCCACCTCTCCTACCCATCTGGATGAATGTGGCTTCTTTAAATCCTTGGTTGTTGGCCTTCTATACAGCTCAATTTTCTAACGGTTCTGGGTGTTATTTGTTTTGAGATCTAGCTGTAATTCTCTCTGTGGTTGCATGTCTACCTGCACCTCCATCTTGACTGGAAGTCCCCCTTCTTCCTTTTTTATAATACTTATTACCTTATGACATACTAAGTAATTTATTTTTCAGTTTTGTTCAGTGATGTATCTGAAGAGTCTGGAACAGCGCCTGCTGCTCTCAATATACATTTATTGAATGAATGGAGCTCAAAAAACTGAATGTACAAGTTTCTTAGTGAAACATGGTGTATGACAGTGAAAAACTACATGCTTATTACACGTATCAACATGTGAATTAAATAAATTATAGTATGACCATACAATGGAGTACTTTGCAGCTTTTTAAACACATATGGCAGATTCACACATACTTAACATGGAAGGGTGGTCGCCATATGAGTAAAAACTAGCAAACTACAGATTGGCAAGTATAGTAAGGTCCACTTTTGGAAAGAAAAATGTATGTACATGTACATGTAAAAAAGTATGCAAGGGCGCGCACTAAACTGTTAATAATGGCTATCACCGAGATGAGATCATGAAGGGTTTTCACTTTCTACTTTCTACAGCAACTTTGAGATCCCTGTAGTTTACTAATAGATCGCATTAATGGTTTTCAGTGACAAGATTTTGTAAAAGTCATTGTCTGCTCCAACTTCAGGGTCATGTTTTCACTCCTTTAAGAAACACTGGCTTCTCTGATGCCTCAGTGGTCACACACCTCTCCTGGGCTCCCACAGCACTGTGCACACTTCGGGAGCGTGCGAGTGCACACAACACATCACAATGCTTTATTTACTTCTGTGAACCCCCTCACTGGACTCAAGCTCCGTAAGGAAAATCTTTTTCTGTGTCTTCTCTTCCTAGGCCTTGCGACTCTCACAAGTATTGGACACATAATAAATGCTCAATAAATGTTAGCTGTCCAGGTGAAAGAATCCACTGGATCCTAAGAAATCACCTTGACTTATTAAACTGATCACTTAGCACTTTTTGCCAGCCTGTAGAATGGGCCCAGTCCAACACGTGTGGTGGCAGAGGAGACTCTCAGACTAGCAGCCTCCTGGAGTCCCTGCGGGGTGCATTCCTAAAGGCCTTCCTTTTGTAAGCCACCTGATCTTGGTGTTGGGATCCTCAAGGTGTTAATCATTTCATTGTCTCCCAAGACTTTTGTGAGGTTTACTCCACTCCTTGGCCATTCTGTGTCCCCAACCAAGGTTTTGATAAGATCTAAGGCCATATCTATGGTTCCTGACAGCTTTTTCCCGGTGACATTTCATTAAGTCTTGAGTCATTTCAAGATCAATGCATTCTTCAGCTATCTTACTGTAATCATTTAAATATAAGCATACAATCATAAACCTTCACTGTTACGATACTTCTGCTAGTACATCCCAGTAATTTTCAAGCTCTTTTATAAATACATTTTTTAAGACAAATGCGGTGCAACTACACAGCTGGGTGGTGCTGGTCCAAGTGGCAGCAGGGTCCCCCCCGCCCGCCGTCTGGAGGGCCTCTGTGGCACTTTCTGCAAAACCCAGTTAGAAAACCACTGGTCTGTTATCTAGGTCACAATAAATAACAGTGGCTTGTACTTTACAAATTCAATTTATGTGCATTATTAAGTCATGCCTTGAATGCATCTGGAGCACATGGTGCCGAAAAGAACCGTGATCTAAATTCTTTTGTATAATGAGTAATCATAGCTGGTTCTATTCATTTTTAAAGTTCAGGTTTTTCCACGCCGAACTTTCTTAAATCCGGTGCCTAAGGAAAGAATAAAAGCAGTTCCATCGGGGCCGGGCTTAGGAAAACAATCACTGCTTCTCCCTCTGTGCTCTCTTCAACCAACAGATGTCACTAAAGATACCGGTACCCAGAGGCAAGGGGAGAAAAGATTAGACAAATGGAAACTGAGCATAAAAAACATCCAGTTTTTACAACTGAGAAGTAGGTTTCCAAAGTAATAACATTTATTACACTGCATGCAACATTTTAACCAAAAATTTAAGAAAGAAATTTCTTTTATTAAGTTGGTTAGGCTGAACGGATCACAGCACTAAGTTCTGAACTACACATCCTTGAAGCAATTTAAAACTCATTAGAAATAATAGGCTTGGGCTAGTAGAAAATGTGGTAAAATTTAATCCTCATCCAAATGTTACCTGGGCTGTACAAACAGGAAATTGTTCTGTGCTACTGTGGCTAACCTCACTGCTGACCCTGAGCTGTAACAGCGAGAGCAGCTGAGAGCCGAGGCAAAATTAAAAACTTACATCAAAGTATATCATGACAGAATGTAGATAAATAAAACAGCATATCAAAAGCATTATTTTTCTGCCAGTCTCATTGAGCAGGGAGTTGGAGGTACCCCACAAAATATAGCCAATCAGGTGCATTTGGGAACGAGTCCTTCCCCTCGGTAACCACCCGCCCCCATCCTGGCTACCCAAGTATTGCCCAGGAGAGGCGAGCAGAGAGAAAGCCCCGTGCGCACGGGGACAGAAGGGATCACAGAATGTTCTGGCCTTTCCCCCCATGGGCTTCCCCTTCCTTCACCTTGGCTTACCAGAGAAATAAATATCGCTGGCTCTCCTGTGTCCTACCAGCCCTCTCCCCCTCATCTTCCAGACTCCCGGAGGGCAACCACACAATCCCCTTCCGGGGTGCGTGTCAGAATCTCCAGAGGTAAAAGCTCAGGTGACAAAAGGATTCCAAAAGGTAAAGACAGACAAAACCGGCCTGGCTGATGGGGGCCAGCAGGGCAATCAGTGAAGGCTGAGAAACATTCTTCCAATGCTCCATGCAAAGTGCATCTGTCAAAGTCACCGGTGACAAAGTTGAAGGACATTTTTCCATTGAGCCTTGATTTCCCTTAAGTTTTAGGATGGAAATCACCATACTTAAAAGAAAAGCCCTTCATCAGAAACTTCCAAGGTACAATCTTTCTTTGGCCACTCCCGAGTGGCCATGAGAAATATGGAAGACTACTGCCCGAAGTCAGACAGACTCCGAAGGACAGTCCAGTTCAGCTACCGGCCAGCGATGCCACATGTGGCGAACCTCTTCTTACCTCTCCGGGCTTCGGTTTCTCCCCCACAGCAACCAGGGCAGCTCACTGGTCTAAGGGCTTTTCATGCATAATCTAACTGAATCTTCAGAACCACCCAATGAAGCAGGTATTATTTTCTCTGTTTAACAAGAATCTGAGGGCAAAGTGGCTGAGCGACTCAGCCAAGTTCCAGTGGCTAGTGAGTGGCAGCAGCCACCTACCTTGAGAATTCAACGAGCTAACGTATGATAAATGGTCCAGAACAGGAGTGGGCACCTAATGGCTGGTGAAAAAATGGGCGTTACCACTATTAGCAGTACAAGCTGGGGAGCAGAGTGTTGGTCTAATCTCCTAGTCTCTTGTCAGGGTAAGAAAGCACCTCACTGACTTTTCTGCTCAAGAATGCTTTCAGGGCTTTTCTCTTTTCCATTCCACCTCCTTTCTCTTCTCCCTTACCATCCTCTGTTTCCATCTGCCCCCTCTTGATCCCCCCAAGTAACCCTTACACAGTTCTCTCTCTCAGCTTTTGCGTTTGTCTACGGCAGATAACCAGACAGCGGGCTGGACAGCTTTTGGAGCCCATGGATGTGGCACTGTCCTGAGATCGCTTGGTTGTCACTTGCTGGACACACATTCTTCTGTTCTAGAGACCCAGGAATACCGCCAGAGGAAGAAGCCACTGCTCTTACCGGCCCCCACCACCCGGCACTGACGGATGAACCTCAGAGGAAAAACTGTACATGATGAAGGAAACTGGACCCAGAAGGAGGGAAATGAAAGACACAGCCATGACTGGTAACAGGACTCTAACATTCACACAGTACAGCTCTACTGCCTACTAAGACATTCAAAAAAGGAAATTCATGTACATGCTTTGTTTCATAATGGAGAATGCAACGGAAACTGAGCCCTTGTTACAGGCAGAAGGGAGCAGAGCAGGGCGGTGCAAGGAGGAGGCACCCCTGAACAAAACTGTGACGACATCCGTGGACCCCGTCCAAAGACAGCTGGCTGTGTGTGTGCAAGAGAACATCGGAGAGAGGCACTGCGACGGAGAGAGGTTCAGTGTCGCAGCCTGTGCCAAGCCCTTCACCCAGCGTGGCTCCACTGACCGCCTCTCGTGCGCATGGGACAGGTAGGGCAGCAGCTACTGCTCACCGCTCACTGCTCACTACCGTCGGCTCTCCGTATTGTGCCTGCAGCTCGATCAACCACAGATCTAAAATCACTGGAAAAAACAATCTCAGAAAATTCCAGAAAGCAGAGCTTGAATTTGCCACGCACCAGGCACCATGCTGAATCCATGCGAATGAAGCAGCGTGGAGGCAGATGCTGCACTGTGTCCTAGAAGGGACTGGAGAGTCAGGGATTTTGGTATCTGCGGGGGACCCTGGAACCAGTGTGCCACAGATACAGAGGGACAACTGGATTCCTAATTTAAAAATGTATGGAAAAACCAGGCACAAAAAGACACAGTGTCTTCGATGAAGTTCATGGAGTTCATCAGAGCTGGTACTCAGACCTTTTAATTGCGAAAACTATGCTTTTCCTAAAGTCTCAGGCTTTTGGAGAAAGGTCCAGGCATGCATCTTTGCATAAAAGGATGCTGATAGGAATTAGACAGACAAGGGAAGCGTGGCAAACTGCACCGAGACAATTTTAGGAGGGGTCCATTTTAACCTTTAGGAGGCAAAACATTTGTTTATGTGACTCTAATGTGCCCATTTTCAAGAGATGCGAAAGCTGTGGCAATGTAGCTGCTGGCAGAGACGAAGATCAGGGGGTGCAAGTTCACTGACTGTAATGAGGTGATTTCTGCGGTTTCCGTACACTTACAATCTCCAATTCTAAAATCAACTGCACAATTAAAACCAGGAGTTTTAAACGGAAGCCTCTGATGCACACACATCAGAGCCCCAGAATATATTCTTTTTATTGTTCAACTGCAGTTGTCCCCATTCCGGCCCCCGCTCCCCACCCCCGCTCCCCGTTGGCTTTGTCCCTGGGTCCTTGATGCATGTTCCTTGATGACCCTTTCCCTTCCTTTCCCCGTTATCCCTGCCCCTCCCCTCTGGTCCCTGTCAGTTCGTTCTTTATTTCAATGTCTCTGGTTCTACTTTGATCACTTGTTTCTTTTGTTGATTAGGTTCCACCTATCTTCTGAATTAATGTAAAAAAATTTAAAACAACTGTTTTTCTGCCATTTAAAAAATGGGATTTTTAAAAAAAGTAACATGCTTTCAATGGTTGTTCTCTCTCTCACACATGCACACACAAACACAAAATAAAGAGGGTTTACAAAATTTTGCAAAATCTGTTTCTAGGCACTCAGAAAGGTCTATGAAAATCACAGGCAATTTTGAGACTAAACATACTTGGAGTTAACTACTGCTGTGGGAAAGTAAGAAAGGACAGGAGCACAGAGTCAGAGAGGGCACAGGGAAACGCGCCTCGGGGAAGAGCCCTGTGCAGGCCCTGCTCAGGCTCGGTATTCGGTCAGTGCGTGGCCAACAGAGTACAGTGGGCTCCTGCCCATCCCCTCCCCACTGCCTGGCTCCAGAAAAATCTCAGCGGTGGGAATTTCATTGACGACGCTGTCAGAATAGGTAAATATTAAGGTTTATGGTAGTTCTCAGGCCCACTTTGAGCTATTAACCCCATTTTTTGACTATAATTGGGTAGGACAGTCTATCAAACTCCGATTCAGGGGGTATAATGCCCCAAAGTCCCTATAATACAGTATTTATGCTCGTGACCAGGATATTTTCCCAAAATGTAGTGCCGGTGACATGCTGGTCTAGGCACTCCTTCACCCAAGACAGCGAACTGCCTGACAGAACCTTCAGCAATTTTGAATATGCTGTAACTTTTCCACATTCTACCCAGTGGGTTCCCTGTGCCTACTGACACCGCAATTTTATCCAAAAGAAACTCATCAAGTTGGTCAGGAGTGATTTGCAGTCAGGGGCATGCTGCTCACTTCTCCCGATGCCGGTATGATAGCTACCTGGCTTTCTGCACTCCTATTACCCACTTCACAAATGCATACAGATATGAAGTTCAAGATAACAAAATAACTGACATCCTTCTCCCCTCCGCAGAGATCAAGTTGTATTGCAGAGACAAATATGGAAAAAGACACTCACCGTAAGTGCAAATCATTTTGCTACCTTCTCTGAAGAGAAGAATTCCATCAGGAGATGACACATCAAAATTCAAACGCTGGGATCTAAGAAATACAGCAAAAAATTAGACTGCCCATGCAGAAAAAGAAACCAAATATAGGTTTCAAATGCCTAGCGTCTCCATTGATTAGAAGTAGCGGTAGTACAATTATCCCTTTTTAAAAGTGCTATCCATTAACGTATGCTCATTTTCTCACTACAAAGATACTTGGACAATTAAGAGAAGTTATTTTTACTTAAAGCTGATGCAAAGAATTCACTTTCTATCTGTCAAAACAATATCCTGACATCCTACATCACAAACACCTTTCTCCTTTCAATGCAAAGTGGTTGTAGATAATAATAAAAATCCCCAGGTGTGTACGTGCAAGTTTAGGCAGATGCTTGGATAGAGATTTACATTCGAGACCTCCAGTTGTGCCCGCTACACATTTTAAAAACGGATTCTAAAGAGACAGACAGGAAGCCCAGGCACCTTTAATACTGCACACGGGCACAGTGATTCACCCGACACTTCAGGCATATTTCAAACCCGGTAAGTTGCACGCAGACTGCAGTTCTCACTGCACGCAGCTCAAGTGAAGACAAGCAAACCCCAGAAGTTCTGAATCAGAACAATTCTGCCGCCTGGCTCCCGACAGGTGGGAGGGCAGCAGGGACAGAGCCAAGGACGTGCTGTTCTGACACGGTACTGGCTTTTTTAACCTCACATTGGCTTTAGTTGGTTCTAACATGCCTTCCTGCTGTGCTTTCAAGAAATGATCAATTTCTAAGAGAATGAGCAAGAATATGAAACCGGGTCAAAGAAATACCAAAAGCAAAGACACTTTAGCTGAAGTACTGTCAGCCCGGAATAGAATGAAGTGTCGCCTTTCCATGCTTTCTCAAAACGCTTTGGAACCAAGTTCACTCATAACTTATCAGAAATATTGTGAACTTCTGATTGTTGGTACAGAATTCCTGATTAAAAAATGTAGAGACATAACTCACATTAGATTCTAGAGACACGTAGACAAGATAACATTTCCTGAGACATCAATAGGCAGCTGTTAAAACAACAGTGACAGATAAACTGTCTGCCTATGCTGACACAACATACTTCACAACAGATGACGCAACGCTTCTCCCTCAGCATTCAATGTCATGGCAGTGATGCGTAATATCAATCATCTGGTTGGAAAAGTTGTAATTGAATAAAAACTAGATTTCTGATATAAAATACATAGCTATGTTTCCCTTAGTATTTAAGTCACCTATGAAAGCGGTTAAAAAAAAACAACTAATAGCTTGCAGAAGAATAATACTCACATTTATTTATGTGCCAGGTATTTTTCCACCTCTCGTTTTAAAAATGTTAAAATTCCTGCCAGAAAAACGCAGCACCAGAGACAACACTGGAGCTGCGGTCCACCCTCCTGTCTTGAGGATCTCCCTTCCAGCACGCGCTTACAGAGAGGAACTGATGAGACAGGAGGACTAAGTGACAGGTAATTTGGTGCTAAGCCATATTCACAGTGACATATTTTAAAGAGGTAAACCAATTAGCTTATTGCAGTTTTTCTCTTTTGGCTACATCTTTGTTAATATTTATGTGCAGAGTTATTGAATCTCTGCTGGTCTATGCAAATTATAAGGTCGACCAGGCAATTTCTGGGAAGTGTTGTAGTTGCTATTTAAATAAAAATTTTGAGTGCATAAATCATCCACATACCATGCACCCTGGTGCAGAGGAAGAAAGATCAGTCAGAAGTCAAAGCAAGGGCATTCCCAGGCCTCCTGAGACAAACTGGGCCCTGGACTGCTCTGGGCCTCTGTTCCCTTACCTATAAAATGAAGCATCTCCATTCCGAGACCGCTAGACTCCTTTCCTGCTTTAAAGTTCTACAGAATTGCGGGCAGGCAGTGAAACAGTTAAACTAGCTGTCCTTCCTCCACGTTGTGCCTTTGAGTATTTTTTTAGGGGTGGCAGTAGTCTTCTATTTTTTTCCAGCTCCCATACACACCGAAGTATACTATGTTCTTTCTCCCAAAAGGACCGAGTTTATGTCTCTAATTCTGTTGCTATCACTGGTCACCTTGTTTTGGTCCCTGGGCTCGTGCCAAGCCTTGGTTATACACACATAAAGCAGTAAGTATGTTCCGATTTCGGCAGAGTGCCGCCAAGTTGACTGGTTTTCGCCCCCTGCCACACCTCTTACCTGTTCTGCATCAGTTCCGCCATAAGTTTCAGGATGGGGGTGGTACACGCTGGCTCTCCGTACCACCGCTCAATAGCCCTCTGAAGAAGGGGAAGATACGTAGGGTACCTTTTATAAAGCTTGTTAAAGAATTTTAGGGTCAAAAGAAACATTGTTCTTGAAAGTGTCGCTTAAGAAGAAGAACAGGAATCTGCATTTGTTCTACATTTAGTACACAATGGCAACCTTGTAAACCACTCTCCGGAACCTGCACGGCTATACACGTTTTTGAGACAGCAAATGATGTGCTCTTATTTGTAACATGTCCCACACACAACCTTGCTTTACTCTCGGCATGCTCTCTAAATAAAATACATAAAGTATCATGTAAGTAACACATTTAAAGAATCATGCTTAATATTGTAGAAAAATAAATAAATGTTGTTAATGAGGATAAAAATATATTTTAATTGTTATTCTCCCCAGACTTTCTTGGGTATCAAACTACTTAAGGGATAACGTTGCTCATTCTGAACTTTTAAAACTACATGAAAGTAGAGGGAAATAGTAACGACAAGCCACATGTACACATCTCCCAGCTTAGAAATTACCTGCATTTTCTTTTCACGTTGTCGTCTTGCTCTACTTGGACACACAGTAACTCTAAAGAACATCGGGGATGTTAACGTGAAGAAAACCTCTGGGAACTTTTAACCACACAGTGTGGCTAACAGGTAGTCCCTGGACATATGCCAGGGAGAAACCCTCAAACGTCCTCACTGATACCAAGCAGTGTGTGCTTCCATGAGTCCATGGCCAGGACCATTAGAACCTGGAAAACTGACTTGGCTTCACTGGCCCGTTAACCCAGCCGGCCTCCTCCTTGCCAAGCGGGCACATAAAGATAAAGGTAAGACCTAAAACTGCAGCAAAAAAAACCTCTTACCACGCCTCTACCTTCACTTCCTTGCTCTTTTCCTGGTCCCCAAGTCTCTCTTTCTGATGTCTTCCAATGTACTTGCATTTCTGTTGCAGATCAGTGCTGACCTGAGCCATTTCATGGTGTTCTGGTGATATGGGTCGAGCTCACCCTGGTGAAAAAGATCAGTTTCCTTCCCCGCTCTGGGAATAAATGTCAAACTCCTGGGCACGGCAGAGAGGCCTTCTTAGTGCTCCCAGCCCATGGCGCTTCAGCCATTCTCAATCCCCTGCAGATCTTGTTGCCAACTCTCTCGCCTCCCTTCCTCTGCGTGCTGCATCCTCTGCCGCACCCATTCCTGTCTTCCACACCCAGCTCTAGTGTCACCCCCCACCCCATGAGGAAACTTGCCCTATTTCGGCAAAAGGCGCCTATGCCCAGAGCACTCGGACCCACCTCTCCGAACAAACCGTATCGGGACTGGTCGCTTATGTTTGGTCTGCCCATCGGGGTGAGTTTCTAAAGAGCCGAGACCTGTGCTCCCCTCCCACGTCCCTGCTAATTCCTACTTGTCCCCCAGATTTCAAGACAGATGTCAATTACCCTAAGCAGCCTCCGTGACTCTGCCCCCGCCCCCGTGCACACACACAGCACAGGGCGAGGTGCGTCCCCCGTGTGCGGCTTGGTGCCTCGTTGAGCACTACGGCTGTGCTCTGGCTGTCACACTTCCGGACACTTGCGTGCTTCCGGAGAGCAGGGCCCAGGCGCTCCTGGGCTGCATGGGCTTGGCACAGAGTAGACACCAGCAAGTGTTTGTCGCTGCAAACTTATCACCCTCAAAATGAGGTGCAGCACATTTGGGTAGAATTACCTATTTAATTCTTTTAAACTGTGTATTTTGCTTCGAAGCGTCAGGAAATAATTCACATAACACTGAATGAAAATAAGGCGCTACTAGCTTAAGAGTGGCATGCTCCTTACAAGCACGAAAAGCACTATTTTTATCTCCCTCAGACATACCATGTTAAATGCGGCATTTGCTTATAGTAAAACAACTTACCTAAGTATTTACTGAAGGCCTATTCTATAATTGGGCTCACTGTTTTAGACTCTCTGGAGACACCAGTGAACCAAACGTTAAAAAAAAAATCCCTACCCTCACAGACTCTGTATTCTAATAAGACAGAAAATAAACAAAACAGATATGTATGCAACAGGTGAGGAAGTAGTACAAAGGAAAATAAGGCAGAGACCGGAGATAAGAGGTGAGTATGTATATGAGTGTGAGATTCCAGCTGAATGAAAATGGAAAAAATCAAGTCAATGAACTTGATTATTAACTTTGTTTTGGCTGCTGTCATACAATTGACTATTTTTTCCTAACAACTAGAAGATTTGTTAGTTTTGATTGATAGTTGATACTATGTGCCAGGTACCACGCGCGGGCCGGGGATCTAGAGATCAGCAAGCCACAGCTTTCATTTGTGGGGAATTTGAGCTCAAGTCTGGATGGTGGACACACAGCAGGGATGCTCTGAGCAGCAAAATTCTGAGGCAGTGCCAGAGGAGCAAGGGTAAGAATATATTCCTCTGAGAGGCCTCACGAGCACACACTCAGTGATCACGACTGAGAAAGCGTCTGGAAGGCTCATCAGAAAACTGGAAAGACCAGTGTCAGAATCTAAGGGTATCATATGCACACACAAGCCCCGTTGCTAGGCGTGCTACAGGCATTAGGGTCATCCTGTTTCTCAGAGCACGGTGCGTTCACGACGGGATACAGCTGGGGGACATGCGGGGGGTGCTCCCTTTCCTGTGTGGGGTGAGAGCTGTGCCAGTTCTAATATGCTCCTGACAGAGGTGACTGCCACAGAGAAAATGAGGGATAGTGGAGAGCAGAGCAGAGATCTACCAAGCACAGAGGTTCAAAGACTTCAGACAGAGAAAGCCAGACTTAGATTACAGGGCGAGAATCAGGACCCGCTCTCAGTTTTCCCACGGACTTGCGAGGACGGCGTGTGCACGGGCAGGAGGAAGGCTGGGCAGGAGGGGTGCCAATCTAATCGCTTTCACATAGGTCTTCTCAATGAATTCCCAAGGTCTATGCCAGAGGAGTGAGCAGTGCAAAGCATTATGGATATGATACTACCGAGTAAGATGCCAAATACATACAAATATGAAAAGTACGTGAGATCTGTTTCTTGACAACATCCATCCAGCCACGTGTCCGTCCACCCACCTGTCCAGTAGTTATTAGTACTTACTATACTATGTGCCGACCCCCCCCCCAAGAAATTAGTAAAATCATAATTCTTTCCCTCTGGAATTTCACAACAGAGAAAGCGTCGTAATATACTAGAAGACCACAAAAGAGTTTCTGTTAAAACTGTTAGGAGATGAGGTGGGAGGGTGTGAGCACAGAAGAGCTGGCCAGTTCTGAGCTTACTGTAAAGGTGCCCCACGAAAGGGAAACTCCGCACCTTGGTTCCTGAAGGCAAAGGCTGCTGGGAGCCTGTCCTGCCCCTTCCGCCTGGCAAACGCCCGCCTATCCGCCTTCAACACCTTGGCCGACGTTCAGTTCCCGGGGAAGCCTACTCTCCTTGCCAATCTCTTCCTCTTACATGGTCACATGGTCCTTCCCATGCATTTCTGTTAGAACACACCGACTGTCTACTAGTTATTTCTTGTATGCACTAGATTGTGAGCTTCTCAAGAGCAACTGGTTGTACTCATTCTTATAAAAAGCAATCCTTTCACTCGTTCCTCATGCCTGGCACAGATCACTCAAGAAAAATGCTTGCCGAACAGTGGTTTTTCAGGCTTACTGTCTTCCCTGTTGCAGTCTGTCCAACATACTGATCATTACTTCACTCTTAAAACAGAATTCTGATTTTGTTGTTTCATCAAAACAATCAATTGCTTTATACTATCTATGGAATAAGGGCCTAAATTCCTCAGCCTGATATTCAAGGGTCCTGGACAACCTGTGTTTCCAACCAGAAAGAAAGTAGCATCTGGAACGAAACATCTTCCCCACAGTCCCCTTCCTAAGCCCGTGTCCGGCCAAGTGGAAAAGGTCTTACTTGGCAGTTCCAGTGGGTCCAATTCTACTTATTTGGTGAGATCCGAAAAAACCAAAATCTTCGCCTTTATGGGGACTTTCCTGACTCCCCAGCTAAATGCAATCACTCCATTTGTATCTTTAAGGCACTTACCACCTTTCGTATTTTATTATAGCCATTTATGTAGGTATCTCACCAGGTCTATCACAAACCATAAGCTCATTTTGGGGCAGGATTTGATCCACAGTAATCTACATCCTTCACAACACCTGACACCGTCCTTAGCAAAATCTGCCGAGTAAGTGAACAAATGGGACTCTTTTGTGTCACTGCTATCAGGGGAACAGAGCTGAAATGACAGCGGTAGAGCATTTCCTGTGAGCCAGACCCTGCACTGGGCGCTTCCTCTCTGTCAGTTCACTCACTTGACCACACGCCTGTGAGGCAGGTGTCATTAGCCCTGCTCTGCAGAACAGAATGCTGTGGTTCTGCGACATGAAGCGACTGACCCAAGACCTCGCAAGCTGTTCAGCTAAATGGTGAAACCACAATGCAGTCTGCGACGCTCCTACTCCAGCGTTCGCGCTCGCCTACAAAGCCCGTGGCCTCGCCTTGTGTCTGCGTTTTGATGCGTATTAATAATCAGAACTGAGTGACTGACTGCAAAACAGCGGACCTCACACTATGACAATTAAAACACTAGCTAGATACAGCATCCTACACATTCCTATGGTTGGTTTGTTTTCTTTCAATTTCCCTCTGGATTTTTGATGCTTCAGTCTAAATATGATCTGGGGAAAGTTTAAACAAGGTGACTTAATACGCTGTGAGATAAGGTGCTTTTATATTGCTGCATTCTCACTACAGGAGCAAAGAAGTATATCAATGATTCTTCTTCAATTCTCCGGCAGGGGAACAATTTATCAACATGGCTGCTGTGTAGTTTCAGGCAATTCGGTTTTGGAAGGACGGAGTGATGAGCAATGTAGTTTGTGGAGCAGTTAATGCAGTCAGTATTTATAGAAATGTTTTTGAATTAAATAGCTAACCACTAAAATAGCATTTTGTCAAATAATCACCATAAATAAAATGCGTTTTGACTGTAGGATGACATGTGCTCTTACAGGGTGTTTTCTCTGCATGCTAAGGACTGCATAACAAATTAAAGGACACACACTTATGCGGATAAAAGGCAAATAAACTTTCCCTAGCAGTAATGTGGGAATCACCACTGACGTTTTGACATATCAATATTTCAGGAAGAATAAATGACTTTCATATCCATGTTTTTTTTTAATCACATACTTATTCATTTTTACATTACTGGAATACTTTGAAAAGAATCTGTACTTTATCACCTGAAACTGCTTAAAGTATTTCGAAATATTTTAATAAAGCTTTTTGAATGATCCAATAATGTAACTTTTAAACAAATTTTACTATTATTATAAATATTTGCTCTTCATCCCTGGCCCAAAGGAAAACTATAAATCTTGTCTCCACTGAATGAACACCATTTATCATATTCATTTTGTTGTCAATACAATTATGAAAAGCCTTTGGCCTTCTCCCAAGGAAGCTGATTTGCTACTGAAACTCGATTATTATAAGCAAGGCCTGGCCCGAGCCGCCCGTTCGGCGATCTAACCCAACTTCCTGCATAGCAGGCACCTCGCCCTGCGCCCCTGACCCCGACAGCGTCAACATCTGCGGTCAAACAGAGGAGACAATGGCTTCTGGTTCAAAGCAAAACACTGTCCCAAGGTTTTCTGTTTGCTATTTTCTGCCATCTGCTGGACAAAAGTTTCACTAGAGATAGGTGCCAAAAAGAAGGAGCTAAGTCAGAATATGGAAAACAGCCTTAATTAAAAACTTAAATTGCAGCATATTCTATGCATTTCAGGCGGTACTGATTATGGAAGATATTTCTATCCTTTGATGCTGAGGGAGAAGGCTCTGGCCTTGACTCTTGCTTACGACTGCTGAGGAAGACACGGAACGCCAACTGCTGGGCATCGAGGGTGGTGGCCTGGTTTCAAGGTTGCCATCAAGTTTAAAGTGCCAAAACAAGGATTTTATGATTCCTCAAAGAAATGAAAGCCTTACTTCGTGAGCTATTTCTGGGTAGAGAAATAAAAGGGTCATATGTAATTCCAGCTTATTCACAGTTTAAAGAGTTGTATGACTTTCCACATTGAAATCTATCATCTCTAAAAATATACTTTGTTTGGTGATCTAAAGACATAGATGATTCCTCAGTGACATGAAACATTATCTCTAACCCTTCTTTTTTTAAAAAGATTTTATTTATTTATTTTTAAAGAGAGGAGAAGGGAGGGAGAGAGGGAGAAGAACATCAATTGGTTGTCTCTCTCACGTTCCCAACTGGGGACCTGGCCCACAACCCAGGCAAGTGCCCTGATCAGGAATCGAACCAGTGACCTTTCGGTTCACAGGCTGGTGCTCAATCCACTGAGCCTCATCAGCCAGGGCGCAAACCCTAATCTGGGCACATAAATCTGATGAAGTGGTTTTAATAGTAAAATGTAAGTCAGTATTCAAATTAATGTTAAAAATTAAAAAAAAATAGCATTCTCTCTAAAACATGCCAGGTTCCTAGTTAGTTATTTTTTGGCCATAACTCTTGCAGATTGCCTTACAAAGTTTGGGGAAGTTTGGATAAGACAGGTATGAAAGGAGCAACTGAGAAAACAGTGCCACTTAAAAAATAAAATAGCTTTAAAGCTTTAGAATTTGTCCTACATGCTCTGCTGGTTTCAGGTATAAAGGCATGAAAAGTTCACCTTACACTTGTATGACCTGCGTAGATTGTCACTTCCTGTTAGGATCGGAGGACTCATACAATACTACTAAAGCAACATTAACAGCAACCATTAAGGACTATCAAACATGTCTCAGACCTTATTCAAAGCCACCTACTTTATGGTCACAATAATTCACGGCACGGGATGTCTCCTTTCTCAGATGGGGAAACCGAGACTCAGGGTAAATGACTTGGCAGGGCTCCCACAGTGGTGAAGAGCTGGGGTTTCTGACACCCAGATCCAAGTTCTTTTGACTCTTATGTGATGAGACATTTCCACAGGGGATGTCTGCTTATTTTGCTGTCTGTACTAAGCCTTGGCAAAGGTAGATTCATACACCAAATGAAAAATGCTGACCATCCACTTCTCTCTTTCCACATCCATTAATATTTTCATGATGATGAAAAACTGGAGCATGATGAATTAAGCCTCTAAGAGATAAAGTGACCTTCTCCGTCCTGCTAATTAAGATGGAGGAGAAATTCAAATCTCCTCGAAACGCCAAATGGTATGGTTTGTTGGTCCCGAGTCAAAGATGCTAGTTAGCCCAATTGCCCTGCGACCCCAACACAAACACTCATGCGGGGATGTGATTTTTAAGTTGTCACTATTGAATGGCACCGAGAAAGTGACCTCTCCGAGCCGGGTCTCCAAACGCCATGCTCAGTTATCTGCACCGCTGCCGCTGTGCTGTAATTTTTAGCTGATTACACATTAGTTCATTTAGCTTTGTTTCCTCTTCCCTACTGTGCCATACTATTAAACGAAAGCGAGGGGCCTGGCATCCCTCTGTGCGCAGGGCTGGTATTGTCACAGTGTAATAAGGATACATCCAGTCAAACAGCATGGTGTAGCTGGTCTTTGTGTTCAGCGCAAAGGCAATCCCTCGAAGATCTCTTGCCAGCCCGATCAACATACGCTGTCAGTGGGAAAGAGACACAGTAATTGATTTTCACGTTAGCACAGAGCAGATGGAGTAATAATCAGGCAATAATGACCACATATCTGATTTTGATTCATTAGCTAAAATGTCTCGCTCAGATCCTTTTCTATAGAAAACCATAGACCCTTTAAACAAACAGACCGCAAGTCTGCTGCCCAACTCTATTTTGATTCTTATAGATTGAGCTAAGTCATAATCTTCCTAGTGTAGGAACATGTAGATTCTGAATATATTTTGTTTCCGAATAAAGCCAAAATAGAAAAAAAGGACTGGTAATTCCACGAGACAGAAATGCACAGAGTCTAGACATGATTTAATGATAGCAAATCTTAACAACACTGGCCTGCATGAAACCAGTCCCCCTGTGCAATCTGAAGTCTACCATGGGTGCACACTGGCATTCAAAGATCTCGAAGAAGAATCCTGAGCAACTTCGGACAAAATAAAACCGCCCAGGTGACCTACTGGTACCATAATATGCTGATGGCGCTCACATTCTCCAGGCAAAAAAAAAAAGACAAAAACAAAAACAAAATAAAGTGTAAGGAACAGCTCTATGTTCCATGTTAGAAGACTTGATATTGAATTCCGGCTTCACTTTTTAATTTTAAGTCTTAAAGCAAGGCAATATGTCAGGCTCAGTTTTTCTCACCTATGAAAGGGGCTAACAATATCTCTTTCACAGAGGCATTGTGAGGAATACATGGAATAAATTTATGTAAAAATGCCAAACAAGAGCCTGATAGATACGAAGTGTTCCACGGACACTTAAGTTTTAGAAAAACAAAAATCGGACTCTGAAATGAAAGAGCTGTGACTTGTGCTCTGGATGCTTAATTAAGCTGTCCTGAGGATGATGCCTGGGAAGAGGAAAAATAAAACCCATGAACAGATGCTGGAATGTCAGAACAAAGAGCACAAATAAACGTAATTGCAAAACAAGGGAGTGGGATAATTGAGAGATGCAACTGTGATTTCTGAGGATACTGTTTCAGTAGAACTGTTTGCTGGAAAATGGCTTCTGAACGTCTCATCTGACCAGATTTCCTTGTTCCTCACACTCTGGCAACAAATGAAAACCTCTTTAGGAAGGTGTTTAAATTATCATTAAGGACTTGGAAGTGAATCTCGACCCCTAGCTTAATGGCTGACTAACACTTCAAAGTATCAAATAATAGTCTCTCCGTCGGGGTGTCTGAACTTCCGATCCTTCCGCCACCCACCTATGAGGTGACTCATTACAACTGGAAGTTGTTTATAAAAATACTCAGTTTTGATGCCAACCGTGTACGGACTGATGGTTGTGTGAATTTCTGAATCTGTAAACCCTCGATACCTGTTTTTGCTTCTGCACGTGACTTTTTTCTCTCTTATCTCACTAGTCCTTGTTTTTCTGTTATCGGCTGGTCTCCTGCATAGTTTCTCTTATGTGACCTGCTATTTTTTTTAAAAAAACATTCTGCCTTTTATTTAACCTGTTTTCACCGCCGGGAGCCTGTTCCCCTCTTTCTCACAGCCTCCAGAACAAAACAGTCTTCCAAGAAGCCTTCTGGAGCATTTCTATTCTGACTCGTCAGCTCTGCAGTCTTTCTAGTAAAGTGGCCTTTTTGGTCTCCTTTTATTACGTACGCTTACAGGTTACCAGCTACTCTCCAAATAATCTTACATTCTCACGTACGGCCCCCACCATTCGACTCTGAATTAGTCAATAGGAACCAAGAGTTAACTTTCTTTGTACCTAGTGCAAAGGATTCTTCAAATATTTCAGACCATCCTCATTGCACAAAAATGTTCACGTTTATTTCATTGAACATTTTTCTTCCTTAAAAGATGCCAAGTTAATTGACATGTTCTAAATGATTCAAATCTATGAAAATCTATCAATGTTTAATTTTAGAAAATGTCACTATGGAGCAGAGTGAGCATTGAGAAATAATAGTTAAATGTATGTTTTCAGTAGGTCTGACTGAGCAGGAGAATGCGGTGTCCACGTCAGACACAGACTTCCTGTGCTCAAATAGTATCTTTTACCTCAAAACAGCAAGAGAACCCCGATAAGTCAGACAGATATTCAAACAACACGAAGGGGGTATTTTCTTGACAGTCAGAACCCCCCCGCCCAGTCCTGGTCTGAGACAGGAAAACTGCTCACTGGGAGCTCGACCAGCTCCTGAACCCCCTCAGAGAGAGACAGGTGATCTGACTGAAATGTGGGGTGAGGGGAGCACCCCGATTTGCCATCTCATTTAAAACAGCACAGAGAGGTTTATTGGAACAAGCTGCCTTTCGCCTCCGGCTGGTCAACACTGGACTAGTCTGAGAAGTGAGTGGTCGCCGCATTTGCAGTGAGGCTCCTGGGGGGTGGGGTGGCTCTGGGGTGCCGGACCCTGCGGGTCCCTCTTTGGACAGCCCGAGGAGAAGCCGCTCAGCGCTGCAGTCCGCTGCCTGGCAAAGAGTTGTCTGTGGGCTGAGTGTGAGACGGATGGGCTGGGAAACAGCTGAGATGCGGCTCCTTCCACCCTGACCCCCAAAACAGGGTTTCTAATGGAAAGTCTGACAGACCCTTTACTGTAGTGGCACTACTGGGGGCAGCTATAATATTATCCTCATAATTCTACTATATAATAACAACAAAGAAAAAGAAGGTGAAGGGTCATTGTGCTTTGTCTTTAGAATTAAGATGGCTGTCTTCATCCTTAAAGCATACTCTTAATTCTGGAGACACATCTTAATAACCTCTAAATAGTTCCAACAAAAGAGCCGTGTCAGAGGAATGAGCCGGCCCCAAGGTGTTTCAACTGGAGTGTTTTCATCTGCCTTTATTGCTCTATCCCTCTCCAGAATTAAGGCAATAACCTGTGATAAATTATTCAGGAACTGCTACAGGGATCAAAGCAAAATCATTCTGTTAAAGTGCTGTTTGCAACATTTGGCACTTAGTGCGAAAACTTTTAATGTGCGCATGCTGAAAATCAAGGATTTTAAATAATTTAACATTGTGGAGTTTATACGAAGGGGCTAAAGATAGCAGGTTCCCATTTAAACTGCTCCTCTTCCTCTGAGAAGTTTTCATTCATTTTCCTTAAAACCGATGACGTCATGGTCAAATCAGAAATGATGCACGAGCCCGGGGAGCATTGGACTATATTTTACTACGGATACAATGATGTGGGCACAACATATATTTTGAACGAATGCTTGGGAGCCAGGATTTGTCACAGCATTTTCTTTCTTTTTTGCCCTTTACTTTGAAGAGAAAAACCCAAGACAAAAATTCAATGTTCTCTTCATTCCTATCAGGACTAAGTAAGGAAACAAAGCCATCAATTTGAGAGTTTTGCAGCATCTCCTGCCTCACGACCATACTTCATCTTGGCAACGCAGGTCCTAATGTTTATGTCCGTCCTGAAATCTGCATTTGAAAAATATCTATAAATAGGGAGTTAGAAAATCTTGGTAAGGGCTGCAAATTAAATGAATATGGCAGTCCTGAGGCATTTTCATAGAGATATTTTAACAGCATCACCTCCTGTGGATCGGAATACTAAATACTTTATTGAAGAACAAAACAGAACCGTTTTTATCTCTAGTACTTGCAAAATGAAGTACCTGAAAGCGTTTCTGCATGTATTATTTATTCATCATGATAGAAAAATAGCCTTAACCTAATAAATTACATTTAAAAGCATTTAGTGCAAAAGTTTTGTTTATGATAAAGCAACAGATTTAGTTCTTCACTGGTCGCTCAGAGCGCACCAAGTTTCCTTTATACAAATTAGACAGATGGTGCTTACAGTAGAATTTACTAAAGGTCTGTCACAACAAATGCAGCCAAGCTGCATATTTAATCACTGCAGAATCTTGTCTACCTGCAGCTGCCAACTGCTAATCCAATTTCCCTGATAAATGTGGCAAGAGACACGATCAGCAATAAAGAGCATCTAACTCCATTTTCCTGCAGGGCGTCTTTTGATGAACATTTAGGGCGGAAGCAGGGAGTGCACTGTGTGGCCTCGCTCCGTGGCAGCTGCGTGCGTTCGGAGGCACAGTTCTCAGGTTACTCACTTAATTCTGCCACTATCATTACGTTGCTATTGATCTCAGTAGCTGCTGCCTACACAGCATCGCTCTGGATGAAGCTGAATCAGGCAGTTATCATGCATCAAACTTGCTCAAAAGCCTGGAGATTTCCCCTTAATTACTTGTGATTTTATTTGCAAATACCGTTAAAGTGTAATCAAGCAGTCACTTTCCAGGGTCGTTAGGAACTTGCTGGTTTAGGGATACATCACTGGAACTCCATTAAAAATGACTCGAGGAAGATGGTTTCCATCAAACTAGATGGGGTCACATCAAAGCGGGCTCGGAGTATAATGAAATCTTCCAACGAGATGAATGTAGTTTTTATGAAGATGGTGTTTTTCAACCTCGCTTCTTTTTGGCATCAAGGACAGCAATTGCCACCTTGAAGCTGCAAAGACCTGGCTGGTCAGTAGGAACATCTGTGAGACGCCTCAAAAACACAGCTAACCTGAAGGGAACCTCTGGTGAGAATTTCAGCAAGGCTGTAAACACAAAGAAGATCTCCACAATCTTTTTTGGTTTTAAAATTCTGTGACTATTGGGTTGATAAATGCTCATTTCACAAACTTTATTTCAAATGAAAAAGTATAGTATTTGGCTAATTATTTTTTGGTGGAAGAATTACCCTGAAACAATCATCCGAGGTGACCATTTTTCTATTTGGCTTCTTACTGCTGTTGTTTTGCTTTGGTTTTTGTTTTCTGGTAGAGAGAAGAGGAGCCATGTAAGATGGTGGTTTATATTTCGGCCAACTTATTTCAAATAACGACAAAATATGACTCAGGCATCACCAGCAAAGGTGCCTAAATTCTCAGGAGTACGTTTATTAGTCTCTTAAAAATAATAATCCGTGCCAATCTATTTAATATGGCCCTGACACCTTACAATTTCAGAAGATGCTCTTTCGACTTAGCAGACCTTCTGCTCCCCGTCCTCCACATTAAAATATGGGACTGTTTTGTCACGAACAGCTTGCTACACTTAAGGATTTTACTAATAAAACATAATGTTGTCTTAGATATTATGACTGTTGCCACAGCTGAACTGACTTGTCAAATCAATCCTAATATGGCTCCCACAGGCACATAAAAACCTTATTTAGCTATCTGTTATCCTAATCACTTTGTTCAGTTTAAGAATGCAATACTTCAAGACCAGCTCCTATTTATACATATATGCCTAGCCATTTAATAAAGTATTGATTTATATAAACTCCTGTTTAAAAAATATTTAGAGATGCAGTGTTTTAGCATGTGCCTGTTTGTGCGTTCTTCCATATAAACATGTTGAAACTACAGTGCAGGGCAGATGAGGGAACAGGGATGTGTGAAGTGGGGTACCCATGAGAAATGTTCTTTTAAAGGCGTTAGCTGCCAGAGAGACAAATCTGTGTCATCTAACCATAAGCCAACTACCCAAACTCATCGCTGATCTCCAAGTCCATTTGTGTAAGAAACTTCAACAATTACATGCAAAGTACAGCTGGAAGACACAGGCGGTTGGGAACGCAAGCTGGATGAGGCACAGCGCACACACAACTATGCAGCAGCTTTTTCTGCATCTAGATTTTCGAGAATGAACCAAAATGTCTTTGCTCACGTTTGGAAACAAACCCACCTTTACATCTTCTTGTTTAAAGTTGTTGTTGAATATCTGCAACACCGTTTCGAAAGAGACCGTAAGAGGCAGCATGAAATTCTCAAATTCGTCCTCATCTTCGCCTAGCGAAAAGACAAAAGGGTCACCGTGGTTTAAAATGCCTGCCATTGTGCATGCGCCTCAGCTGCCAGTGCCTCACTCAGGCTGAGAAACGTGCCCGGGAAGGGGTTGCCGGCGCTCACGCCCAGGCCGCACTTTGTGCTTTGGCTCATTGAATATTCCGGTGTTTCCCTTTTCTTTTTGCACCATATGAAACGGCGAAATTACTCACCAGCCATTTTTTCTCCTGGCTCTTTATTGGATCACAGACTCATGCCCTGGGCATCTCAGCCCTTCAGCTCGGAGGGCCCCCAGAGCTTCCCTGATGCCCCAAGGAAAGTCACTTTCGAAGCCTCTGAGACAAGGACCTTTTCTCTCCCTTCTCTGTGGGCGCCAAGGCCCTAAACGGCTCACAGACTCAGGTGCCCAGATAGCTCTCGGTTATTATTCTCGTTTATTTATGTTCTTTTTATTAATTTGTTAAATAGATGGCAGGGAAACTTTTATCTGCCAAATAGACTGGGGTCCCTCCTAGGTCATTTGGATTTGCAGCATGTTCTCCACGGGCACACTTCCTCTTGCACTAAGCTTCCTTTTCTTTATAGAAAAGAGAGAAAAAGAGACAGTTTCTTACTGGTTTTTCACTTTAAAGGTCGACTACAGTTTCCCCAGAGATTCTGCCAAAGCAGAGTCTTCACTTCACACATGGGAAGGCACAACCGACAATTTAGGTTGTGTCCTTTCAAAGGGGGTTTATTTGGAATGAGAGTTGATTTGTTTCTTCATCCTATGCCACGGGGAACCGAGAGCCCCAGTTCACGATGAAGAGCAGATGGAGAAAGGTCAAGTGACCCACTCACGGTAGCATGTTTAGTTGGAGGTGCAACTATACGGGCCAGACGCCTGGTTTCTACGCTTGCAGTTTTCAAACAGAGCGTCACAGAGGAAAGGAGATCTCAGAGAAGAGGCCAGTGTTTCCCCAAGTTTGGTCCTGGCCCAGCAGCATCAGCATCACCTGGGAACTTGTTAGATGGAAAGTCCCAGGTTCTATCCCAGGTTTACGGAATCAGGAACTCTGGGCTGGGGCCTCGCGATTTTCGTTTTAAGAAACCCTCCAGGCGATTCAGACGTGTGCGAATGCTGGAGAAACACTAGCCTGCACGCCATTCTACAGGTAAGGACACCGACATCCAAGGCCACATACACTGAAGATCAATGGCAGAACTGGGATCTTTAGACACTTAAGGAGGGGCTGACCAGGCTAACACTGATCTTCTGTGACTTTTCTGTTCCCTTTAACCTTACAAAATTTGTTTCTAGAGTCCAAGAGAATCAGAGGCTTAGCTTTGTTCACAAAGACATGTCAAAAGGCCAATGAGTACTTCCTGGTTTACTGTTCTAGATGAGGGTCAGGGCCCTAGGCAAAGGGTAAGGCGGTCCAAACGATAACCCTGCTCTGTCCACCGGCCATGTGTCCAAGTTCCCTCTCTCACACACCCTCCAACAACTGGTGAGAGCATCAAAGAGATTTCCAGAAGCCATTCTCATTTTCCAAAGCCCAGGCCAAACAATCGCTTGCCTAGTGCTTGAGCCAAGCTCCCCTGCAAGCACCCCCTGAGGTCCCACCACAAACATCCCCCCTTTCCCTTCGGATCCCCCCGGCAATTTGTTTCACTCTGCCATAGATAGCATTTACCAGGAAGCCTGGAATTGCAAGTATTTGGGCACACAGCTAATAATAACAGTAATAACACCACCTACGACATTCCTCCGTGTCCACCATCTGATGAGGATTACCGTGGGGGTTGAACGAGATAAAATTTATGTAACTTATTAGGTCTGTCGGCCTACACTGATAGCCTCTTTGGCTTTCCCTCTGGAGAACCGAGACTTGCACCTTTGCGCTTCTCAGTGAAGGAACTGAGGCAGGGAGAGATCTGCAGGAACAGACCCAGAGTCTGCTTCAACCACACACTGCTTAACTTTGGGTACTTACTAATCACTTTGAGTCTCAGTTTCTCATCTTCAAAATGAGGAAGAAAATACGCATCCTTTAAGGGTATTGTGAGTATGAAATGTCACATACAATGCGTGAAAAGCAGATGCTCAATCAACAGTGGGGGCAGCACTAATGGTACAGCGTGAGCACCTACACCTCACTTCCAGTGCCCCCGAATAGGGTGGAACTGCTCCTGAGAACGCGGACCACGACCCCCGCTGGCAGGTGAGGGTGCGGAAAGGAGTGGGTGCTTTGCAAGTTCTCAGCTTGGACCCTGGCTCTGCTCTTGTTAGCCGCCTGGTATTGGACAACGTCACTGCACTCATCTAAGCCTTAGTGTCCCCACCTGTAACTAAGAGACAATATTTACAGTAGACCCCCCTTAGCCGTGGTTCCGCTTTCTACGGTTTCAATCACTGTGGGTAACCAAGGTCCAAAAACACTAAGTGGAAAATTCCGGAAATAAACAATTTATAAGTTTTAAATTGCATGCTGTTCGGAGAAGCATGACAGTATCTGTGCCATCTCGCCCCGGCCCACCCGGGACGTGAGTCACCCTCTGTCCAGCGTCTCTGTGCTTTGCGTGCTACCCACCTGTGTCAGTCACTTCGCAGTCGCCTGGGTCAGACCTGCTATCGCCCTATCGCAGAGCTTGTGTCCAGCTAACTCTCACTTTACTCACTGATGACACCAAAGTACAAGCTTAGTGATGCTGGCAGTTTGGAGATGCCAAAGAGAAGCGTCAAGTGCTTCCTTTAAGTGAAAGACGAAACTTCTTGACTTAAAGAGAAGTCATAGCTGAGGTCGCTATGATCCACTGTAAGAAGAATGAACCTTCCATCCAGGAAACTGTGAAGGAAAAAACACTGGTCCTAGTTTTGCTGTCGCACCTCAAACTGCAGAAGGTGCAGCCGCAGCGTGTGGTAAGCGCTCGGTGAAGATGGAGACGGCGTTGAACTGCGGGTAGAAGATGCAAACAGAAAACATGTTCTGACCGATGGCGTCATGTTGCCCCAGAGAGCACCGAGCCTAAAGGGGTCCCCTCCAGCAAGGGGTCCCCTGAAACGGGGGACCACATTCACGTAACTTTGATTACAGTCTCTTGTTCAGTTGTAATTGTCATGTTTTATTGTTCATCCTTGTTGCTAATCTCTTACTGCGCCTGACTTATAAACTGGAACTTATCACAGACATGTGTTACAGGAAGAAACGCAGTACGTGTGGGGTTTGGTACCGCCTGCAGTTTCAGGCATCCACGGAGGGTCTTGGAACGTGTCCCCAGTGGACGATGGCGGACTGCTGTACTTCAGAAATTAGCTGTAAGGATTAAAGAATGGAACATCTGTAACCCGTCTGCTCAGGGCCTGGCACTTCACACACGGTAACCATTAGCGTCTCGCTGTTTCGAGTTCACACGGACTTACGTGGCTGCGGTGACCAAATAGAGTCTGTGCACAAGGCTGACGGCCCAATGCCCTTCCTTCGGGAGCAAGGCTTTTCCAAGGTACAGATGCTGACTCAGGACACAAACGCAGGACTCCAACGTCCCCACCCTTCATCAATACACTGAGCCACAGATCCGAAAACTGACCTCCTTTCCTTCCTCAATCCATGTTGGACGCAAACAGAGGTATCGGGGACACAAGAGACATGTCACCAAAACGTGCTGGGAGAAGCCAAGGAGCAAACACTAAACACAGCAGCGTGAACAGCATTTCCACCAACACGTCGCTGCCTCCAGGAGGCCTTCGCTGCCCACTCACCTACAGCAGTACCCTCACCACTTTCCAGCCCCTCGAGCGACCTGACTCTTCTTATGAGACTGACTATGGCTGGCTTTCATTGACACACATCATCACGGCCGTCCCCACTGGAGCGTAAGCTCCTTAGAGCAGCCACTTGGCCTGTTTTGGTGGTGGCTGTGTCCCGAGTGCCTGGACTAGGGCCTGGAACCTGAGAAACAGTTGCGTCGCCGCTGCTGGAGCACAGGGCCATGAGCCCGTGTCGACAGCCTCTCCACTGGAGAGGGCAAGGGGACAGACTCTTCCTCGGGGCCTCCAGAGGAAACGCTGGCCTGCCCACAGCTAGATGTAGCCCGCTGAGGTTCATTTCGGACTTCTGACCTCCAGAATTGTAAAACTGTAAATTTGCAATATTTAAGTGATGAAATGTGCGGTGACCTGTCACAGTGGTAACAGGAAACGAATACAGCCGGTAAAGGTCGGGCCTAATGCCTCTGTTCCAAACAGAGAACTGTGAGGACAGACAGACAAGGAGACACAGAGGCAGCGAGTGACGAAACAGATCCATTTCAGACCAAGTACCAACAGGTAATGTCAGAAGGCCCGCACCATCTGCTCTTCCTCCCCCAGCCCTTCCTTAGGACAGCACTTTCAAGTTCTAGGACGAGTCTTAAGAAATGTGCTTAGCTAGATCTCTCTAACTTGGGCTGGAACTCGGGGTTCATGTCGGGTCCCTCCACACTGCCTGGCAGATCTAGGGGCTCTGAGATGGCATCCGGAGTCAGGCAGGGCAGGAGGCTCTTGCTTCTGTCGGGAGGTGTCATCAGCTTGTGATTTTGTAGGAAATGACAGCCCAGGCACTGGAGGCAGAGGAGCTGCATTAAGGTACTAAACTCATGTTGTTTTGAGGTCCCCGTGGCAGTCAGTGTCCCTAAGAGTGCTGTCAATAAATATTTGTGTCTTAGTGTTATAGACTGAGTATCTGTTTTGTGAAGAGACATTGTCCCAGGCCCTGTGCACACCTCACTGTCGTCTTTATGTCACATGACCCTTCAAGGTAGGTATCTCCACCTAACAGATGAAAAAATTGAGGCTGCCTTTCATTCCTCTCCCCAGGGAACCAGAATGTTTCCTTTGTTCCCAGAAGACACGCCACCCAGCACAGACTGTCGCACGCCTTCTCTAAGACAGCCACCTGAAAAGTCTCATCCTTGAAGCACCTTGTTCCCTGGGGCGCTCTGGACTCTCCCCTCAAAACCAAGTAAGTTATTAAAACTGGATCTGGACTTAATGGGCTGCTTTCTGCCTACAGGGCCAGCTAATTAGTCTTAATGATCTCATTATAGATTCTAAGTATTTCCAGCCGCTTCTTTGCCCATTATTGCCCACTCCCACCCTACCCCTTAACCCCCAATGTCTACTTTCCAGAGAGTCTCTGCCAAGTCACGGACACAGGTGATAGGGTGAGGCAGCCTTCCTGTCTATCAGAACATCAGCTGCTTCTGTGAATCAGGCTTCTCATTGCGGGATCCTCCTGGGATATCCACCTCTGTGTTCCTTTGGGTAGGGAAAAGTATGCTTTGCCCAATCATTAGACATATGGACAAATTTTAAAGACTACATTTGACTTCCACTGGTCACAGGGCTGTAACACACCTATGCAGGGCCAATCATAAACACGAAATTATTTGATAGAAGCTTGGAAAGTAATCCCTTCTCCCTTCTCTCACTGCCCCCAAGCCTCACAGCGACCATTCAGTACAAAGAGTTCAAATAGAAATGAAGAAGAGGGAGTTACTTTTCCTAATTGGCTGAGAACGTGAAAGGTGAAGCGACAGCTTGGCAAAAGCGAATGAGAACGCGTGGTCGGAGGGCTGCAACGTATTCGACCGACCTTGGGCAGGTCACTTAACCTCCACACCTCAACGTCCCAACAGGTCAACAGGGTGACAGTCCCCACCTCATGGGGGCTCCTGGGAGGACGGAGCAGACTAATGCATGAAACAGGGGTGTGCTCGCTGTGAATCTGTAAACAAATGTTGGCTGTCGTTACTAAAGAAAAAGAAAGTGTCCTTCCTCTGTGCGTCCACTTCTCTCTTCAGTAGTTATTTCTGGGACACGCCTTCCTTTCGACTCTAGTCATTTACTTGTTATTTAAATTTTCTCAAATTGAAGCTAGAGGTCTCTTCAGGTACCAAGTACTTGTTATGAGCCACGAAAGCAGATGGAAGCTTTGATACCCTCACCTCTGCAGAGCAGCAGTCCCCGCCTTTATGGCACCAGGGACTGGTTTCATGGAAGATGATTTTTCCATGGACTGGAGGGAGGGGGGATGGTTTCAGGATGATTCAAGTGCATTACATTCAAGCTCACCTCCTGCAGTGTGGCCCGGACCAGTACTGGTCCATGGCCCAGAGGTTGGGGACCCTGCTATATAGCGAGAACTATCTCTTAATGTCTATAAACACTGTTTTCATATTAGCATGCCCATGATCAGCAAAACATGGCTGCTTCTTAAGAGTGTGAATGTCTGAGGAAAGCACTGCTCTCTCAGATGCTATCAACATGCTTCTCACCCGAGTCTTCCAAGGTCAGGTGAGATCGTAAAATGTCCAAGGAAAAACAGCTGTCAGTGACCCTGAGCACTTCCGAATTTGTGGCTGGTAAAAACTTCATTTGCAACTAATAATATTTAGTTCTCCATAAAACAGAAAGCCTTGTTATAGCTCTTCTGCACGCTCCCCTCTCCAGTGCTTGTCAACTGGGTTCACCTCCATTCAAATTAAACAAAATAGGAGGTTTTTATTTATTCCAGTATTTTAGACTGAACAGCTCCCTGGAGGTTCTCCATTTACTGGCTTGAGTAATACTATCTTTCCTTTAGTTTATTAGATTGACAAAGTTAATTTAAAAATAACCTAGGGAACCTTAAGTGATTCTTGGGAGGGCTAACATGCAGGCACATGTGGTCCGTCACCCATGTAAGCTATCTCGCGAAGAGAATTTTTTTGCACTTATTTTTATAATTTCTTAGAATACAAAAAAATACATCGCTAACCCGAAACATCTTCATTCTGATCATGAAACGCTTTCAATTCTTTTCTTTATTTCATCTAGTTTAGACCAGGAACAATTTGATAAAATCGTACCACTGTTTATTGCCAAAAACCTCCCCATTTTCATCTGAAATACTACCTGGGGCACATAGCATCTAATTAAATCCGTACAAAGCACAAATTATTGACTAGAAACCAAAATGCATTTCGAAGTAAATATCAATTAATGTGACACCCAATTTCTAATCACTCCAATGTGCAAGGCTTATGCACAAAACATATTCAATTTATTTTGTAGGATTCAATTAGAATATGCTTTATATTTCAATCCAAGAATCATATCTAGTGGTTTGCTAGCAGCTTGGTTAGGTGTTTTTTTTTCTAGGTGATTCTTACCAAAAAGGAAAAAAAAAAAATCAGCGTTATAAAAAGTTCTTCCTCAAATTCTTCTTTAATTTGAGAAGGATTCTCATTACCTAATACTTTCCTTTCTTTCATTTAATACATGGGTCTGAGCTTCTCTTGGCAAGAGCACTACCTTCGCTTTCCTGGTTTCCATGACAGTGCGCACCCAATGGAAAACCACAAAACCGTCTGTGCGGGAATTCTGACAGCAACGTGCCCGTCAACCCAGTTTGTGAGACAAGACTCCAAATAACAGAGCCGTGTTCAACAACCCTCAACAAATGATCGTCTCTAGAGCAGCAGCGCCTTTTCTGTCCAACAGAAGAGAACAAACGACTAGCCCGGCACAAGAGTGGCCAAGGGGAGCTCCTCCCGTGTGAAAGTAATCAGCCATTTGATTAGTCCTATCTGGAGAGGCCGATGGCGCAAAGCGAACTCCCTGAGGGAACCTGGCAGGCGGAGCTGGTGCCAGGAGTCATAACGATGGCATCCTGGTCGCAATGTACTTGTGTGTCACGCTTTCAACAAACATTCACTGACAATGTGGAGATGCTGAGACAGCGCTGGCAACCAGGACACAGACAGAGCCTGTCTGGTGGGGGCTCTGTGTCTGAACGGGAAGAAGTGGCCCCGTGGCTCCTGCCAAGGGAAGACCTCGTGATATTTATCACAAATCAGCACCTGATACCTGCAATACACATTATTTCAAAAAATAAAAAACACACATAAGGACAGAGTTTCTTTTCAAACAATGCAAAGTTTCCATGAGTGTGGTTGCTATTAGTCTTCATTTTATCTATGTATACTCAGTTCAATTTTCTTATCTTTACGACCTACCAAGTGCCCGGTACTTCCTCACAACCTATCTTTTCTTATTTCTCACAAGGTATCTAAGAAGTGCTTGCAATGCAACTGATATTTCCTTTTTTAGAAAAACACTAACTAAAGAAATCAATTTATACTGTATGTTGCTGTGGGTTACATAATTCAAAGAAACTGGCGAAAGCTAATGAAGTCCTTACACTTACCCAAATTTACATATTTTTAGTTCAGTTTCTCATCCCTCACACTCAACACCAGGCAATACTAAATCAAAGCCAACTTCACAAGGGCAGTGCACGATGCAGGGTCCCCCTGGGCAGTGCCGTGCCCGCTGAGCCAGCTGTCCTGCTGTGGAAGCCTCCACAGGTTCACCGGGTTCTTCTGTCCAGGAGGACCTGATGGAGGAGGGTCTCGGCCCATTCCATTTCCAGTCCTGAGGATGTGCGTGACCTGGACCCACCCCTAGGAAATCTCTTCCAGTTTGTTCTCGTTAACTGGTCTCCCCATTTCCCTCTCTCTGTCTGACAGGCTCACTCAAAGAGCACGTTGAAGCCTTGGGCAAGAATCAAGTCTAGGGAAGGGCTTCACGGTCGTCTCTAGTTCTTGGACAATCGGAAAGCAAGAGGGCAAGCTCCCTGAGGGCAGGGCCAGTATGGCAAGAGCCGCGTGGTGCTCTTCGAGCTCAGCGGAGTGTGCTCTCGAAATGATTACCCAGGACAAGGACAAAAAACCCGGCCTGCTCCTCCTCTCTTCCAGGCAGCAGCCAAGGCGTGCTGCAGGTCATGTGCAGTGTGCAAAGCTGTCACTCAGTCCGAGTCCCCCCCTGCCTGAGGGAGCAGATGATTGGGTTTTGCCTGGTTTACACTCTTCAAATATTTATAGACAGCTCTCTTCGCCTCCAGCCCTAGCTGTCACTTAGCCAAGTTATACATACATGGTTCTTTTAATCTTTCCTTAGAAATCAATCCTGCCCGGCTCCTTAATCATTCTACTTGCGCTTCTTTTGGCTGTTTATCTTTCTGGTAATTTATTCTTTTGAAACACCAAAAATAATGCAGGTGTGGAGTGGAGAGAGGCTTGCTCACCTTCCCATTACAAGGCTCAGTGACTTTTCTGTGCAAAATAAAGTTATTCATCCTCTTTCCTTTTGTATGATCCTGTTTTAAAAAATTCATATTTAAGTTGATGGATCAATCAATACTTTGGAAGAGAAACGAAGAAAGAGTATCATCAGTACTATATTCTCTGAGGGTGATATGGTCACTGGGCAAACTCTCTCCTGTGCCTATAAGACACGGTGAAAAACGGGAATCCAGAGTCATGTGGTCACAGAGAGGCTGCCATGCCCACTCCCAGGTACTGCCTCCCTGTGCATACTGTTAGCTAACTTCAGCTTTCAATGAAGAAAGTAAACACAAATTAATTTCTCCCATTGCAAAAGGGATACATGAAAGAAAAATTTCAAGTAATCAGACATGAGGAAATGGTACCCATAGTCTACTATTCAAAGACAGCATTTAACATTTTTGAAGAATTGCACGTAAGCCTTTTTTGGTACATCGCCCCACCAGCCCCCAACAGACATGGCCATACCATTGGCATAGTGAACACCCGACTTTCCCACCATGATAACAGAAAGGTTCACAACTGCACTGCCTTCAAATTGGGAGTTTTTAATGACCACATATTATTCCATCAAGTAAGTGGATGTGCCTAATTTTACAATTCCCTGTGCTAGACATTTGCATTGTTTCCATTTTTTTCTAGATTAAATGGCATTATAAAGAAAATCTATGTGTCAGCCTTTCCTGTATTTAAGATTATTCCTAGATTCATCGCACTAAAATTAAGACACCAAAGGATACCCAGAAAACAAATTTAGAAGAAGTAAGAAATTAAGGCAAATATATTTGAAGTGCAAAACACCATCTTAAGTACAAAGATTTGTCTTTTGGCTTTGAGGTCAACAGGTGAACGCTCACATCTCAGAAAGCTGTAGAAAGCTGCTGGAGGTGGGTGGCAAATACTAGTCAGTTAACCGTGGTCCTCACTAGTCTTTGACCTCTTTATGCACACAAGTACGTGGTCAATCTCGTTGAGTAAGCATCAATTCTTACCCTTACCTAGCTCCACCATGAGAAGGCGAGTGAGGGCCGTGTAGAAGGTCGTCCGGCACCTGAAGTCACTGAGACTGTAACTGTCGCTGATGCCCAGGAAGGGGAAGTGTTCACTCTGAAAGCAGAAGAGTACCCGAAGTTACACGTGCTTTACCTAAACTGCCTGGAAAAGTCTAGGCATTAATTGAAGGAAGTAAGACTTACCGTGTGATTTTTTAGCATGAATTTCACAGCATCTAT